>JABMBR010008473.1:0-49648 GCA_018881525.1 Meteorus sp. PSUC_FEM 10030008 | reverse complement strand
TTATATATATAAACATGACACACACATGAACACACGAAACATCGACGAGTCAAAGCAGGGACCACGTGATTATGTCTGAGCTGGGAACCACGATTTTGCATGGAGCATAAGTCCGCGCCGCTCCTCTATCGACTCCACAAAATCCTACATTTTTCCTTCCCAAGCAGAATAAAGAGGAGTGAAAATTACTACTTTGACTCCATTTCATATTGAATTAAAAACCAAATATATTTATCACTATTGCGTTGCATTTGTAATATTTTTGTTCAATTATGCTGATTAAGCGTGTGCAGTCTTCTTGGAAAAAAATGCTGGGATAATAATTCATGTGATTTACGGCAATGAAAATATCTGGAAAATAATATTGGACATGGTGGAAAAATGTGGCAGTACATTTTTCAAAAATATATAACAAATAGTTGAAGATGGTGAATTGCCATGTGGTGAATGTCCGGTAAGGTGATGCGTTATACACGCTATATATAATGGTCGAGTCGTGTGGAAGTGATACGATTGTTGTGGCGCGACCAAGTACATCTATATCCTCACAGATGCTCAGCGCATCTAGCAAGAATGAACCGTTGTATCGTGTAAGTCATCATCATCTACACTCGGTACAATCCTTCTCACAAAATCCAACAAAATCTCTCACGGGACTTTATAATATATAGTTTGTGCTTGGCCCTCTTGCACAACGGGCATTTATAGCCAATGCAGTTTATCACTCGTCGAACGAAAATATATCGAGCTGGTTCTGCATTGTGTAACTCTGCCCACCCGAAAAATAAACTCTCAATACAGAAGACGATTCATCTTTCGATTTTTTTTTCTATTGATAATGGGTTGTGAACGAGGATAAAATGAAGCGTGATAAATTGATCAATTGTGAATTTATACAGTTGGTATTGTGAATGTGATTGAAATATCATTTATCAATGATTCGAATTTCATGACAATGAGCTTAAAAGAATTTTCATGAATATTTGACCGATAGATTACATAAAAGAGCGCGGTATTATGAATGATGGAAAAACTAAAGATTGTGGAGGATTGAGCGAGCGCTGTTGGCTATCTTAGAATTTTTTCTTGATAGATTCTTAAAAAGTTTTCACATTAATATATTTAAACAGTTGTGGATGTTGTGTAAAAAGTTCAATTGAAGTTTGTTTCAGACACAATTGACACAATTTTCTTTTCAATTTAATTTTTTATGAGAACATTTGTGTTCAGTTGAATGGATCTTTAAGTTGAAGAAGTATAAATTTCATCTTTCTCATTTCGTATTCCACGAAGTTGTCACATTTCTCAAGTCCCATTTATTTTGTTTAACAAATTGAATCAACATAACGTCACCATTGGGAGTTTAACGTATAAAATTTAATCGAATTATTAAAAAAACTTTCACACGATATATTGAATCATGTTCGAATACATCAACTTCATTCAAGAGGAAAGCAATATCACATTATTCATCACAATATTGTCGAACATAAATATATTAACGAATTTTCTTCGAACTTGTATAATCAATATTCACACGGCTTGTCATCATACATTCACAACTTCTCATCGGATGTTTATAAATCCCAAGCATCAACAACCAACAAAAAATCCACCCACAAAAACTTTTGGTTTACCGTCTGCCGCAAAGTTATATAAAAGTCCATAAAAGAGAAAAAGAGACAGCTACAAGAAAACCTTTACCAGCTTCTCCCAAACTACATTTTTTCTTGACAAGATACCAACATTTTTGCACATATTATCCTACCCGTAACAAAACATATCACAATTCATATTTAACTCTCATACTTTTGTCAAATACTCAGACTGCTGTTGAAAAAAAAAAAAAATAATTGAACTGACAGAATAAAAATTTCAGAGAAGTCTAAAACAAATTCAATAATTAAAATCCCCTGAAACACACAAAATCAACGAATTCATCTTTCAATTAACCCTCGTCTCCACATCCTAACTACTATTGCAAAACGCATTACCAATCCACACTATATATTCACTGGCGTAAGTGATAAATCAATTCATTTGTGCCATTAGAATTGTCGAACGATAGGATTTCATCTGTCCGTTAGTGCCTGTGATATCGAGTGAATTTATTTGACAGAACCCTGCTCAATTGACACGTGTACAGATACAAATATAGGTATATACACACGATTTATATTTGGTCTGTGTTCAACAGTTGACACATGCGGTATATCATATGGATAAAAGATGTATCGTTTTGTTTGTTTCTAACGAGAATGGAACAATTCTGAGTGCTCATGTTTGTCGTAGCCATATTCAGCATTTTTACAGTATGTATAACAAAGTTGTAAATGTATTGTACACTTCCGACCATTCATCATGCAAGCAAAAATTATCCAAGAAGACTGCTCGCGCCTGCGAATAAAATTTATTTACTGATCGATCAGTAATCTGGATGATTTATTGTTATAACTTCAGAAACGATAATTTATTTTGGATAATTGAATAGAAAATATATGAAAATATTGTTAATAATGGTTTATTTGTTTACTTACGTCCATTTTCCTCTGCCCGTGGAGTCCATTGTTGAGCGACGCTTCCATGCCAGCAAACGAGCGAGTCCTCACTCTCGTTAAATTCCTTCATTTTCACACTGAAATTCAAAAAAGATCAAATTTCATTTATTCAGTGGTATATTTCATATAAAATCTCATTGAATTGTTTCGATATTGGATGTCTATTAGCGTTACGAACTGAATAAATATTCTGACAGCTGATATATATGAAATATTTATTTCGATTCATCGAATATTTGTTCTGCTATGAGTAAAAATTTGTTTGAATTATGGAGTTATATTTCGAGTAATCAATGAAGATTTTTTGTGGAAGAGACAAATAAAGAAAAAATAATGGTGTCTGAAAATGGAATTTAATCCTACATTTCATACACACAAATAAAAAATGTGGGGACTTAACATGTAGTGAATACTCGCTGTTGCAAAAAGCTTAGGCTAAGTTCGCATTTGCCTCGCACACACCCGAAAATCTCTCGATGCCTTCGCTGAAGCACGAAAAAAAAGAAAAAAAAATAAATAAATGAATTATTGTAACTAAACTATATAATGTCAACAAAATGATGGAGAAGAAGATGAAGAATAAGCAGTACAAACTCCAATGAGAAGAATAACAAAAAGAGATGGAAAAACAACAAATTCTAAATCGAAAAAATATTCTATGTAAATACAAAAAAAAATGTATCTGTATTTTTTTTGTTCACTCATTCGTCTTTTTTCCCTGTTGGATAGTAAATATCCGAAACAATCGATACCATTAAACACTGCATCCATTGGAGCATCATTTTACAGCTTGCAGGATTAATATTGAGCTTCAACGTATATCTGTATAAATATTTTTATTTATTCTACATTCATATTCCTGTTTTTCTCCAGCTCTTCGTCTCTATTTCTATCTCTCATTTCATTTCATTCTATTCTATTCTTTTTTCTACCAATTCTGTTGTGTATTTACATACTGCGAAACGAACGTTATACACCAATTTCAATTTCTACAGCGGAATAGATCTGCAAAAAAAAAGCACAAAATGTATATACTGATATATGCGAGTCTAACTCCAAATTCCGATTCATCCATTACCAATACGATATCCCCATCGTGAATTTCAGATATATTTTCACAGCTACGTATTTACGAAAATGCAATAACATGTGTACCTGTACATGCAGACACGCGATCCACGTTGATGGATATATTTATAGTTAAAAAGAAAATATGTATATGCATATATATATATGAATTGTATTATGTGATATTCAAACATGTTTTATGCAGGTTTTCATAATACTAAAAGTCGGGATCGTGTAAAGCGAATCCATCAATACGTTTTTTTTTATAGAATAGACAGCACAAGATGAGAGAAGATGGTCGATGTTGAAAAAGCCTCACGTTTGTCCTGTCGTAATTCCGTCGTAAAATCCAGTCTAGAAAAATAATAATAGAGAAAATCTGTTCGGGAAAAAGCACCTCTAGGAAAATACGTCCCTAAATAAATATCCTGAAAGGATTCATTTTTCCAAGATACTAAAAACAATAAAAGGAAATAACGAAATTGTGAAGGGACATTTGAATTAGGCCGGTTATTTAATTGGTTATGTGAAGGAATTGTACAATTCTTTATCTTGATATTTTAAAATGTGATAATTCTTGCAGTTGAATACACAGTAGGGTCTCTCCATCTTGTCTTAGTTGTACATAGAATAATTTTGTAGAACATTAAGCTCTTGCGTTTCCTGAAGTAGAACATGTGCACTTTTACCCTAAGTGTATGAGAATAAAATTGAATGAAATGAAAATTATATGGATGTAGGTACATACATGAGTGTGTTACTAATGGCTTCGCATATTAGTGGATAATTTGTGGAAATTTTTTCTGCATATTAAGATTCAGTTGAGAAATTCGATCCCATTATACGTTTTATAAACGTGCATTGAAGCTTTTAGAAAATAAAAATTCAGAACAATTAAATTCGTCGCTCAATTTTGTAATTATCAACTCATTTCGTTAATGAATCGTGCGAAAAATGGAAACCAAATTCTAGTGATATATCAGTACGTATAAACGGCCATTAGATTGATTTTACTACTGAAACCTAAGAAAATCGTGAAAGTAGTGACGCAACAACCAAACGAGCGCAGTTGTCTTTCTCGTGTACCAACCTTTGCACCTGTTGCGTGGTTGGTTCACGCTCAACTCAATCTACTCGTTTTATACTTGCATTCACACTATTTCTATCGTTTGCGCACACATAGGTAGTGCTACGCGCTAAGGCGCCACCCTAATCCACCCAGTTTTCAAAAAGTTCACAGAGCGCACGCGTTACTTTACTCACTCTAAGTAAAACAACATGCGTCTTTCAGACTTCAGTGGCACTTGGTTGGTTCATACATGTCACGTGTGCCTAGAAGCTGAATGCACTCACACACACACACATTTGTCAAAGTGTGACAACCTACTTTTCTCTTCATTCAGTCAACTTCACAAGCCACAATGTCACTTTATCATCTGACTTTATCGTCTGGTTCAACCACTCATCTTTTATTCTCTTATATTTATTCACAGTATTTTTTATTCTTCCCTATTTTCGTTCTTCGCAGCGACACGTGACAATTCCACGTGACATTTTGTACATAAACTGAAAAAAAGAAAAAAATCCCTGTTTACAATTATCAATATAAGAAGTGAAAATTTATATTGGAATAAAAAGAATAATTTTCATATGTCTCTGAGAATGTATTGTAAAATTTTTGTGCGTTGGGTAAGGTTAAATCGATTTGATAAGAAAATGTATAAATAATAATGTTAATTAATGTGATATTAATTTTTTTTAATCGAGTGTGCGCGAGGCAGATGTTAATTCGGATGCGCTCTTACTTGCGTGCCCCTCAATGCGCACCGTCGAAACAAAAGAAAGAACAGAAAGATGTTTATTTAAAAAACACAAACAAAAGAAAGAGGGGAAGTGTCATGACATGCGTAAGGCATTAGGCCACGGTGCGAGTGAGCATGGGCACCCATGTAAGACCACGTTCCGGACATTTTACACCCTTTTACTTACTCCACTACTACTTACTACTACTCCTAACTAATACTACTTACTACTTACTATACTTACTCCACCTAATACCTCTACTATTTTTAAATAAATACTAAAGCTTCAAGCTTTCGTGTGGAACAATTTGTGTGTATGTGCCTTTGCCTCTCATTCTTTTTGTTTTCTCACCATAATATTTTTCTTTTACTTTATTTAATTTTAAAAAATGTATTAAAAAATGTCATCTTGTACTTTACGAGATGTAAACTCGCATTTATGGCACGATGAATTCCGATGCGAACTGAATTAACGAGTTTGTATATTCCCAACCCAATTAATTAAGTATATATATGTTGACTCTGTGCTTGACTCTCGACTCCCTCTAAAAAAAATTTTAACTGAACGTGTTCCGTTTTTCATGTCGTATATTTCTAATTAGAAGTTGAGTAATGAGATTCTATTTCGTAATGTCATAAAATTTATTTGCAATATATGAAAAGGGAAAATGTGTTAATGATGAAAGTAGAATATTGTTTTTACACTATAATGAGACATTCAAGTGGTTGTATTAATTTTCTTCTGTGTAATACGTGATGTAATTGAATGTTTTCATGTGTACAGCGTCATAATCTCAAAGTGCTCCAGCAAACGATTCAATAATTAACCGACAAGTTGGTCATTAAGTGAGATTACCACTTACAAAATTTCCACCATCGTGATAAATTCTGGAATAATGAATTCTTTTATTATCACTTCAAGATATTGTTTTGTAAGGGATTATAATGGTGTACATAAGAGGTGTTTATGAGAATTTTCATGAAGTTAAAAATTGTGAAGATCCAATTTTACGATCTCCGCTGTCCAAGTTGAAGCCGGGATATTTTACAAATCAAGAACGAACATCGACATTGTTGGTTATTGACTGGATAATTTCCCTCAATTTGTTTCTAAATTGTTATTCGACAAATGATTGAAATATTCAGAGATAAATTAAACAAATTCATTGCAATTATTATTCTCGCTATCTACACCGGTATTTACAGATCAATACAAAGATTATTCGATAGATTGTGAAGTAACTTTTGATCCCTCAATTTATACACGATCTGTTCGAATTCACTGACCACTTTATAGCATCGCGTTGTGAATAAAAATTTACGACCTGAATATAACATTTGATCCCAGGCTTGAACGTTCACTAACGGCGTCTTTCTCATTCAATTCATCCGAATGTATTTACACGTTGTACAATTTATTAGCCAACGCAGGCGTTATCCTTCTTATAAATTTTTTATTTGCCATATTGACAAACGAGTTTTCATCCATCACGAGCACTCTCGTTAATTCAATAATTGTCCGGAGTTTATCGTCAAACATTATTTGCGATGACGTGTCGACAGATTTATTTGAAGATGAAAATTGTATCACCGATATATACAGAGAGATGATTATTTTTTATTACAGTCATTAACTAAAAACTATTTCCTGAAACAAAAAAAAATTGTTGTCTATTTTTGTTTTCTTTACATCTTTTCAATTATAAATTTTTCATATCGGCTAAGTAGTGACTGTAGTCATTAATCAAACGCACGTTCATATTGAAAAAAAGAAGAAGAGAATTTATTTGACATCATAATTGGAATTTTTTCGTTTGTTTCCACTTCAAAATATTTTTTGATTTATCGACCGAATAAAATTCATTCTATGTCCAATGTTTATTTATGACCATATCACTTTGAATGAGTAAAAGAGACAGGACATATATTAGATTGAAATTGAACACGAAATTTCTACATTAGAATTGATAGTCACATATGCATCACAATTGAATGACAAAATACGTGAGCGTGTTCATACCTGTACCTGACAAATGCAGCTCACAGTGTAATTGATGCCTGTGGCGCACCTGCCATTAGACAGACACATTCATATATGAATTCCCATTTGTGTGTATTCGTATATATCACACAGTGAGAAAATGTGACGTCCACAAAATTATAAATGTTGTTAGTCTCACTATCTCTTTTATTCATTGTGTCATTGTCATTGTTAACACATTTATATTTTTATTTTCCACCTTTCTGAATGACTAATTAATTATTATATGCAAAGATAAATTGATAATGCATATGATCATTAAATGAATGCATGTGAAATTATAATAATCTGAATGTTTCATACATAAATAATTGATTAACAAATTTATGTTTGTTTTGTGAATGTGTAAATCGCATGTTTGTAGATGTAACGCCTTTTCTCTTAATCAAACTTTGATATTGGTAGCTCGATCTCATACTCAACTCGGAGGAGGGAGGTGACTTGTCCGATTTCATCACAAACGGAGAGTGGGACCTCATCGGTGAGTCTGATTGCACCCGAGTTCGCGGCTTTTACGACGAGCCACGCACTCGCCAGGTGCGTAATTGTGCGCGCGTACATTTAACGTACCCTTCAATTCCCCCAGTTCCAATCACATTGATAATGATTTAATTATCAATAAAGTATAACATATGTTAAAATTTGTAGCAATTATGTATTATTGGACGTGTTGAGGAGAGGGATTTGTGAGAGTACGAATTAAATTTAGTGATGAGTCTCTGTTTTTTATTTATTGGTCATATTGATTTTCTGTCAAATGATAACCAAATCGTTTCTATTCATGAAACCTTAATCGAATAAACGATGAGAATGGCAATTCATTTCGAGTTATGACGAGTGATTGGTTAAATTACAAATTTTGATGAACTCTATTCATATTACGACTGCAGGTTCATATTTTTGTTATGATCATAAATGACGTCATTTTTAGAGCAACAGTTCAATAAAATCCTCTTAAAATTCGACATATAACTGAGTCCACGTTTTCCATCCATTTTTTGCTCAGACATATCACAAATCAGTAATTTTTCGATTGTAATTGATTCTCAATGCCAATATGAGCGGAATAATCCAATATTAACTTATTGCATTTCGCTCGACGTTTTCAAATCAAATTTCGATATGGCACTTCAGGATTTATCCGATATGAACCGATTGCATTTAATGAAAAAAATTCAATACGGTTGAGCGGGAATATACTTGGACGTGAATCTGATTCCAACTTATTACAATTTTTCACGTAAACAAATACATTTATGCAGCATTCAGACATTTTGAGCTGAAGATATTCTCTTTTCCAGTACTTGCATGAAGTCCCATGTAGAAAATATCCAAAGAATAAATTCACGATTTATTTTATCAAATGCTCCCCATCTGACATTGAAATCTCGACATTTACTTTTTTATTCCTATTGAAATCACTCGAATTTATTATTTTATATTATTTCTGAGCCCTATATCATTCATAAATACCTGTTTTCAACCCTTATGATTATGTTTGTTTCATCAAGCTTTCTATAATAAATGAATATTCATTCTCCTGTTTTTTTATTTTTTCATTGGCCAAATCCCTTTGTGAATATTCACTCTTCAAGGTAATATTGCAACGTAAAAAAAAATAAGAACATAATGATAAAAAACGCTTCATAATTCTATTCGTTATCGAAAAATAAAAAATCGTAGCAGCTGGAGCGTTAAATAATATTGTGCCATTTCATCTCTTCCCTTTGGGTCTTTTCCTTTCCTTTTTTTATGTCATCGAGTTCACGTGTTCCGCTTTATTCGCGTCAAGAATCCACGTATATATATCCCTTTTTTTTTACGACTGTATTATATTTCATGGAAATATATTTCTTGCCATGCTATGTACACTGATTCTTCATTTATTTCTTTTTCCCTACCCTTTCTCTCTGTCCTTTCATACTCACAATTCCCAAGTTATTCTTCTGTTTAAATTTAAATTCTCACTTTTTTCTCACCACCCTTACTCTCTGTTTTACTTTTTTATCCCACAATAGTAATCGCATCTCACATAGTAACATTAAATTTGTTGCTTGAATTTAAAATGACGAATTATCAGAATTCAAAAAGAAAACAGATGGAACATTTGTTAGTTTTCGATTATTGTCAGAATTTTCTTCCACTTAAAGAATATCTTCACGCAATATAAATTTTTAGAGACCAATCAAAGCGGAAATAACTCACAGGATCGAAGGAAATGTGAATGAGTGTGTAAAGGTATTTGATACAGATAGGGAAGCTTTCCAAAAAAACTTGAGATTATCCGTGAAGACGCGTTACGATACTCAGCAAACGCAATATAATATAAAAAGTCCTGACGACATTCGTCCCCCTCTCACAGTAATTCACGATAAGGAATGAAACTTTCTATATCGTCATCTCACCGTACCGCGCGTATATTCAAGAGTCTTATCCGCTTTCCACGCGAAAACTTTTCCCTCATCTTGAAAATGAAAAAAAAATGAAGGAGAAAAAATTCCATACTTGATACATTTTTTTTCTCCACCCCTCGTTCTTCATTATTGCTACATTTGGAAATGCCCCATTTGAACGAAATGAAATATCTGCGAAAATATATAAACTATTATGTATTGTATTCTTTTTTTATTCCATATAATAATGAATGAATAATGCTCCAGCGCACAAAAAACTTTAATTTTGCAGGAATGCCTGGAAAAAAAAATACAATCAGATATCAATGCTGCCCAGAACCATATGTCGATGTGACATTTACAATACATATCCGCAGGCGGACATTGTATTATTTCTTTAACCTCATCGTGCCATGTGTGCTTATATCGAGTATGGCTTTACTCGGTTTTACATTGCCACCGGACTCCGGGGAAAAGCTCACCTTAGGTAATGTGATCCATTCTGTATATGCACGTTTCTTTACATGAAAAAATATACAGTCGAATCTGCAAACTACAGAGACCTGCAAACACTTCGAATTTGTGATTGTGGTACAGTAACGTTGTCGGATGCATTCTCTGTAATGAGATTCAGCTGTATAATTATAAATAATTTCTGATCTATTAATTCATAATTATTGTGCTTGCTAATTATTCTGTTTGAGAAAAAATTTCCAGGTATCCCATTCTCAAATTATCGTTCAGTTTCTCATCATAAAAGTAAAAAAGAATCTGTAATTGTTTTTTCCATATTGGATATTCTTCGCGTACAGTGTTTTTCATTTCCCTTTTACATGTTTTTCTGTTCATTTGATCGGCGTTCATTACTGTCTATTATATTTATTAATTTGGGAAACGAAATGATGTCAATAATAATTTGTGTGAATTATCACGAGGATTTGAAGAGAAGAAGGTAAAAAGTAGTTCGTTAGACAGGACACAAACTCGAATATGAATCCGTGAACGCAAAAAAAAATTCGCTGATTTCCACTTCATACTCAACTAAAACTGATGAAGCTGAAACGCCAAAGTTCGAAAAAGAAACAACTTACATGATTTCATAATGAACATTTTCACATTTTTGTTAGAAACTAATCATGAAAGTTCCTAGTCATATATGAGTGTACGAAAATATTAGGACAGTTCATTACTATCAAAAAAGTGATTTACCATGTTCCGTAACAACACTCAAAATCTCCATTCAATTATCTTTCAATCGTTCTGAAGAAATGGGAGAAGCAGGCTGCAGCTGGATACATAAACATTTTGTAAATCTTCCAAATGCGCAAGTAATTGCGGGAGAAATTTAGCCAACATATGGGCAATGTTAGGAACATCCACAGCACATTTTGTGATCCAACCATACTACGCCAGATGTCTCGCAGC
This sequence comes from Meteorus sp. PSUC_FEM 10030008, assembly GCA_018881525.1. Taxonomy (NCBI): domain Eukaryota; kingdom Metazoa; phylum Arthropoda; class Insecta; order Hymenoptera; family Braconidae; genus Meteorus; species Meteorus sp. PSUC_FEM 10030008. The sequence continues at coordinate 38,361 of JABMBR010008473.1, read as the reverse complement.
CAATAAAAAATAAATTTAACGGATTGGCTCATGTCTTCTCGAATAAGGGTGGATTTACGATGAGTCTAGCGATACCTTGGAGAGATTGAGTAAATCCTATGAATTATTTGGACATATACATTCATTCTTAAATAAAACTGCAGGAAAATTTTATGCTTCTTAGAAATGAATAAACACCAGAAAGAGAAAATTCTGAAACAGAAAGATAAATAATTTTTCGTTTTACAAATTATCACAATTCACCGACCGTTTCACAACAAAAATTTCTATCTCAGTTTCATATTCATGAAAAAAAAAATGTGTTTCACGATTTTTTTGGGTTTGCGGCGACATCAGAGTGCAAAAAATTCTCCCTGCGGGCGCAGAAAGGGAATTGGTAGGGTGTTACAGTGGGTTGGGGAACAGGGGATCATGAAACACGACGTGATATGAATTTAGTTCACTGCTCGTTCAAATATGTATCATGTGAATTATATTTTTTTTGCTTCTGCAAAATGTTTTTGCAGGCGTCAGTATCTTTCCCGTTTGAATATATACAGAACGTAGAGATCCTTACAGAGGTGTGTTCTTATGATGGGCGGCTACGAATGGTCAGAAATGATTGGATGGGGAGAGGAAGTCGAAGAGAAAAAAAAACAGGGAGAGAAGCAAAATAATATAAAATGAAAGAATAGAAAAAAAGAATGGGAAAAGTATCTCAGCAATTGCAGTTGGCGAAAGGATCTTTCTATCTATGGTTTTCTACTACCTACTCATTCAACCCTTGTTCAACTTGTGCTTCATCCTTTCTCTATCACTGTATAGAGAACTGGCAGGAAGAGCTACGAAGTACTTTTAGAAAACCACACAAGTCGACTTAGACCATTAGTTGCTGGGTGAGATTGAGGTTGTACGGTCTTCGTTATTTAATTTGATTAGCTTCTCACCTCACAGCTGCGACGATATCTTGAAAAAATATTTTCACTGATATCAAACCAGATGGAATTAAAGAATAAATGTTGATGCTGGTTGAAGAATAAAAGATAACATTTCGATTAGTTTTTATATCCCGAGTGAGCGAATTGTATTGTCGCTCGTTATTATTTGCATTTTGTTTTTCTCTCTTTTAATGATGACTTCATTAGTTGGTGGTTACTTTCAAAAGAATTCAAGAACTCCTAATTGCTACAGAACACCACAGTTCATTCGACACCTACTGACATTCACCAATTCAGTATGAAAGAAAATAAATGTGAAAACAGTTGGAATCTTTTGAAAGCTCTTTCCATAGTTTTCACATTGCATTTTTGTTGCAGGCTCTATTTAAATAAATCTTTAGAACTTTTTATTTCAGAATATTATTACTTCCTCACAAGTCGTTTTAATGTGTGACTAATGTACTGCATATCACGAGTTTAATGCCACATAAATCTTCAAAAGATCTTTTTTATATTCAATCTCTCGACATATTATATCCACATATAAAAGAAATGATAAAATATGAAAAGTAAAAACCATGAACGTTATAATCGTCACTTCGAGTTCACATTCGTTAACATCTTCATTGGAATGAGATGAATAAAACTAGGTGCAGCATGCCCATCAACAGTTCCAACCATTTTTGGAATCAGGAAATCCAGATATTAAATACGTTTGAATGCTCATAAATATGAAAATTGCAGTCAGTGAATAATTCTGTTGCTCCAATATCACCAATGTTCAGTTGTGGAAAGGGATTTAACAATGAAAAAAAGTTCAAATAAAGGTCCAATTCATCGATTCAATGTAATATCATTACATTAATGTAATCGTGATGAGCATTCTGCAATAGAACCCTGTTAAGTTCCCCAAAATTATCCCTGTTTATTCATCTGTACATTTCGTTGATCAGATTATGATTGAATTATTCACCATCAGGTAATAAGCCTCATTATACATAACAGAATTGAAATGTGATAAATTCATGTATTCGATTCGTTTCTGCGTCCACCAAGAATAAATTCCCAATATTTCAAAGTAAATCATTTTGTATGGTGAATATTCAAAATGACAATGCAGAAGTAAATGTTATCCACGCAATCACGAACTAAAAAATAATCACGCGTACAAAAATGAATATCATGTGGGTCATTGATTTATCAACGATCCTAACTATTCTGCGGTCGATGGGTTTTACCCACAAATGCGGTGGCGGCAGATGGCCTATCATAAAGGGTGCGTGTCTGTATACATGTAAAAATAACGCAGTTTCATATACAATCCAGTGTGTATACACAGGTCGAATGATGCTAAAGGTCGAGCGAGTCACTGATTGGGCTTTGTCCATTTTTCCTCCGAAATTGGTAAATCATCGTAAATTTTACGAAGTGTTGGCGGACATTATCGATCTCTGTTGAATTCGTTCGCTTTAACCATTGATAACTATGGATGAGTCATTAGAATTTTACCGATGGTTATTTAACTTGACTATGAATGAGTGTCATCATTAATTTCTGAATTAGTGATTGGTTGATGAGTTTTTTAACGAGATTTATTACAATTGGAGAAGATAATTTGGCGATACCCGAAATTCTGTTTTCATCATTCTTTAATCAATATGTAAACGTGGAGGATTTGTTGTTGAAGGGCCTCAAATTCCTTCATTCATAAATGTCATTTTTACGCTTCGTCTAACTTTTATTATGTGAGATTAAACGTAGATTAAAATATTTCATGTGGAATGATTATGTCAGAAAGAATCTTACGATGAGAATATTATAATCTCGGGTGTAGTTTTCAAATCTGCATTTAAATTGAGAGGAAATTTATTCTATCTTCAAATGCGGAAATAGTTTCTTCATTCAGACTATTTTTTAATATGTAATTGTAACCCCTCGAGCACCACGACGTTGAAATACTTCACAATTAACTCTTGCAATTCCACGATTTTCCAATTTTTCAATGATGATGTGAAATTTCATCAGACATTGTCAATTCCATGTTCCATTAAAACTTTTATACATTGCAAATTTTATTAACTTACTCGGAAATATCTTCAATTTACAACAGTAACAAAAGACCTTCACATCGATCAGATTTAATCATTAATTAACTATCTGAATGCATAAAATCTTCAATAGGTTTTACGAATTACACAAGCACTAAAATATTCCGTCTCTACATTGTCAATTTTCCCATCGACTCTATGAATTGAATGAATGTTCTACTTTCATATTCATGTACAGTACATTGAAATGTCCATTGAAATAAAAAGGAAGAACAAATATGTGTATTGGAAAATAAATAGGATTGAAACTTGGAATACGAAAAAATTAAATTATTTTCCTGAAGTTCATCAGGATACATTAGGGAATGAACTGCCATGTATGGCTTGTGGCTTTTGCGAAATGTCGACAGGTGAAAGGCGAGTCCCATGAGAACTAGCATGTTTGATGTGAGAAAGGCGTGCTCTCAACTAATATAACAAACATCATCTATGATGCTGTAGACTGTTGGTGCACTTGTGCTTTTAACAAACTTCATTGAAAGCCACAATGTTAATCGTACAAATGGGCAAATAACTTTCAGTCAAGTGTTTGCACTGAATATGTAGGAGTATAAAATCCATAGCGAATATTTTGTAAACATAACATCAACAATTTCTCTGTTGGCTGCTCTTCCCATGATCCAGCATCAATTCACAATCAGAATTTCCCGCCTCTCGAGAAACGTTCAACCATCCAATATCAAATCATTCGCAAATATAAAATTTGTCAATCAATTCCGAACGAATGAAATGGCTTCTTCAGATTTTCTCACCCCCATTTTTATACCATACAATTCAATGAATTATAAACACATATTATAAATTAAATTCCACCGCAAATTTCCACAACCAAACACACGAACAACATTGCGCCAATTTGAATATAAATTCAATATGTCGGCAAGTTGCCACGAGCTGGTGTTACATAATTGGATACAAAGGCAATCAAGATTGCTGTATACATCTGAATAACCTCCTCCCACGCCCCTTTTCTGCTTTTCAGTGTACATAGAAAATATATATGTATCTATGTATTCTAAACACACTATCCTTCTACTTTCACAACATGAGCGTGTTAATACCACACTATTACGATGCTCAAAGCATTACAAAAGCCCACCAGAGCTCTTCTCGTCCACGATCGTAATTTTGCATCGAATAACATATTTACTCAACCCCACCATCCCCAACCCTACCTCTATCTCTCACATTCTCTTTCGCTTCAAACCAATGCTTAACACAATGCTAAACCTCATACCGAAACTAAAACTGCTTAACCAATGTTGAATATCTTTTGCTAAAGTAAACAACCATATTGCAGACCTATTTGCACTGCATCTCCCTCATTCGGTATATCTCATGCTCTATTACCAGTACTAATACTGCCAGCGTGGTCTACATGTTCTTCATCTCATGTTTTAGACTTGGTATCGCCTTGGGCAGCCCCCTGAGCAAAGCTTTAATTATGCTACAGAGATGGCTTTTTCTGCTTTCAACACTTTTTTTTTATTACACTTTGTTTTCTTTGAGAGTATTTGGTGTTAGACTCGCCTGTAAATACAATTTCCATTTTATAACCTGCGACACGTTTCAATGTTTATGAATTGTCATGACATGACGAAATTATTCCATAAATTGTTACTCTCGAACTAAAATAATTTCTCTATGATTGAAATTGTTCTTCAGTAAATAGATCTACTCTGGTACACCTCATTCAGTTAACAGTTCATGGTTGATGATCAGACATCAAAATGTCTTATTCAATCCAACTTATTCTCCTTTCATTTCAATATTGCAACAACAAAGATTTTGGTATGCATCACATTTCAAATATAGATTTGTCTCTCACTGCATCCTCCATTTGCTCTTAAACTTTGCAAACGTTGTTTATGATTAGTGTTCTCATAAATATATGTACGTATATATTTCAGTTAAGAAACTTGGTGCTCACAACTTCTCGTATTCTACAAGTTGGCTTATTGTTATACTGCAACTTGGCCTAACTCATGGATCGTCCTTGTCGTTTATTCTTGCTTACTCTCAACCTCCCACTCACATTCAACATCACTTTACTCTTTGTTCAATCCTCTTGATGACATACAATTGTTTAACCTCAAACTATTCATCGTACCAAATCATTTGATTTGACACAGAGTCCATTACCTGAATGTACATACGTTCATAGACACATAAACAAATTTTATGTGCATTCATATTAACTAACATCAAATCTACATTTGCAGGGTATAATTTTCGATGTGGTTATGGATTTTGTCGAGCATAAAATACGTCTCTGCCATCAGCTCTGTCTATTTCCTAGTTGAATTGTAATGTTGGAGATTATTTTAGTGTATTTTAGTATGTCCCTAACAGAAATAATACGTGAATTGAATTCTGTATGAGCAGACTGAAATTAAATCGTTTTGTGGTTATGATGGTTGTATCGACACGAAGGGATTTTTATGCCTGTAAACGTTCGCTAGTAAAATTTTACCACAACATTTTTAGTTTCATTTTCAGGGGAGAAATTTCGTGTAGCAATTCCTAGTGGAGAATTGAATGAATCGATTGAGTTAATCCCACCGCTGTGAATTGAAGACGTGGAATTGATTTTTTCCTGTCAGCAAATTGCAACGAAAGATACAAAAAACATTTGTATTTTCATTTTTGTGCCTTTCCTCAATACCACTCATGTCAAGAATGAATCATTCAGTGCATATCAAGCAAAAATGCTCGCTATCATATTGAGAAAAATTTTATCAGCTGGATTGATGTACAGAGCGCTGAAAAGTAATCGTAAATTTTTTAATATATGAAAGTACTATTCATGTTCACGGAACTACACTCGAGATGTATAAAATTTAACGGGCGTTAACCTGCTTTCTAGGACACGTTTACATGGTAACGCACGTGTGGTCATGTATAACCTTTGGTCTTCGATGTCCGGTTTCCAAGTAGGTATAAATGTGGAACTTATGTGCAGGTATATGTTGCTATTCTGGATTGTCATCTGCTTGTGACCTCTATCAAGTTTCAAATCCGCAGGTGCTGTAGAATTATTCATCTCACACAACCTTCCAATAAATTCTACCCATTCCTCAAAAATTTCTGGATGATCAGAATAGAATATTGATAAGGTCAACATCTCTTCCCTCTCTTTTCGCTTCTCCATTTTAGCTCGACTATTACATAAATGAAATTGGCTTCATCGTTGGGCTATTTCGTTCACCCCAACATTCACGATTGATGTGTTAAATCATAAAATTTTTGACAGAAACTCCTCACAGATATGTTTCCATCAACATTTCTAATTAGTTTCCGCGTCAATCTCATGGACGAATTGTCTGAATGCTCATCATTTTGGATCAATGATTCCATCAACTGGGGTTTCATCTGCTGTATGTCATTTCATACCGACCAAACAGCGATGAACATATCAGGAAATGCACCGTGAAATGAACACTCACTCACACCATTTTTTGGTCTCGAGTTGAGTGAAATTTGATATTCGCAAAGATATCACCGATATAATCCATGAATATTCAATGTTAGATATGAATCTCAATATCATCCTATTTTGTATAAACCAAGTGACGGAGCGAATCATTTCGATATTCCTCAGTCCACGCTGCTATTTTTGAATTTTGTGGTACAAATAATAGACAAATAAATATAACCTCATTCATAGGTGTATACCCTGCATTCGGATGCAGTGTCGTGACCTGTAGAAATCTTATTTATTCATAATTCAGGTCTCAATTTAGTTGGAACTGAAAATAACATGCTGCGACAACCATCAAACGATTCCAACCACCACATAATGGAAGTGACGATTGCAATAATGAAAAATTTGACATTTTATCGACTAAAAAACATCTGGTTGGGAAGAATTAAATGAAAGTAGAAAATATACACGGATTCATCGAGTTGAAATTCTGCAGTTGCAGTAAAACGTTAATAATGCGTAGAACTATTTGTGTAGACCATCCCATTCATTATACACCCCATTTATGTTCTGTTGATAACCGTTAATCTCTGTGACATGTTTATCAATTCTCTGAATAACGACTTGTGAGGTATTTCATTTTTTATCAATTCTTCTATTATCGGAAATATCATCAATAGATGAAGAATCTATATCAGAACATTTGTTGACATGTCTGCAACTCTGTTTTGAATCTGTCATTTGGCATTAGACCAAATAAAAATGAAGATAATTGATCAGGTGCAGATCAGATGGGAATGTCTATTTCCGGACAAAAAGAAGTGGAAAAAAAAATGGATTCTTTCTATTAAACCATCGTATCCTTCTCCAACATCATCAACATCCTCGACGTTTGTCCTCAAGCAATTGATCCAATTGCAGTCAACTTTGAACTTTATTCATAACCGATTGATTGAAAGAAGTCGAAATAACGAGTGTGGTTCCTCTTCATCATCAATACTTCAAGTGTCTCCATGAAAATAGATTTCCCTATCATACACACCAATTACATAAATACAGAAACAAACCTAAACTCCAGCAGAAGAACTTCACCCATAAATATTTCTCAACAATATAAAAATCCCAACAGTCACTCCACTCTTGAATTTCCATCCCACACTCAATACTATATCATCAAAACGTTTTCCACCTCGTTTCCTTCATGGACTCGAGTCGTCCCCATTTCAGAACTTCTCGCGACTCTTTCAAGACGCCCAAACATCCTTTGGCAACGGACACCGCTGTAGTCAAACTTACGAAAAATCCTTCCGGCGAGAGGATAAAAAAGGAAGAACTAAAAAAAAACTTTCAACACAAAATAAGTGAAGAAATGTCCAGAAGAAAAATAAAAATAGAACAGAGGAAAATAATGACAAGTATAGCCATCTGTGTAAAGCACATATTGCTGATGTGTTTATATATATATGTATGTGTGTACTGGAAGAATGAGAGACCACGAATAAAGCGTCCAATATAAACCAACCAAAACATCTACATCTATAAAAAAAAGGCACAGCCACACACACATATATACAAAAATACACATTTATGTTGATGGTTATACACTGTTTATTCTGGATATCCACAGGAGTGACCATTCTACTGTCGCTGACAGTATTCCTGAACCTCGTTGCTGAAAGCATGCCGACAACGTCGGACGCTGTCCCACTAATAGGTATACCATCCAATTGCATTTTCTCTATTGTCCACCCTTCGTTCAGTTTTCTTATTCTTTTTTTGTTATTATCATTTTTTTTTTTTTTTTTTTTTCGTGCCCGAACACGACATGGATTTCCACTCATGTCTTTAGTCCATATACACGGTGTCGTTGAATATTTGTATTCTGAGTACGTACTCATATTTTTTATCGGATTTTTAGTGGGAATGGTTGAGTAGGAAAAATTAAATCCTGGAGATTCTGTGGAATTCATTGTTGGAATAATGAAAATGAAAGGGAGATTTTTATTGTTACTATTATTATGATGTTGGAGGTCAGCTACGTGTTCATACAGGTTTCATTGTTGGTGCATTTGTTTGTATATATGAAAGTAAAATATTCAACACGACGAATTCTAGCTCAGCTATAATCATGAGGTCAAGTGCTGTGACAAAACTCCCTGTTGTTATATCTATGTGGAGCTGATTGTTATGATTTTAGTTGATGCAGTTGATGAAGGAGTATTTTTAATTGGGAATATATTTTCGCATTTGGTATTAGATGAATTTTGTTTTTTAGTGAGCGGTCAGGTTTTTCATACCCTGTTCAACACTAAATTATCGTCGATTTTTTTTCAACGTTTTTTGTCCTGTTGTTCCACTTCCTGATGAATTATCTGATGATAATCTCTATCCAACCACTGACTTTTCAACAATCGAGTGAACTATTTTCAGTCTTTTCAAGTCTGATGAGTAAATCGTAGCAATTTTTCTTACTCAACTTCCCACGAAAAAAAATTTGTGATCTGAATACAAACTCAACGTATTCCAAACGACATCGTGTTCATATTTATGTGTATGTCTGTTTAGCGTGTAGGAATTTTTTTTTTTCAATTAAAAATATAGATAGATGTGTACGTGAGAGTGCGATTCGGAACCTGGAGGAATAAATGAACAAACGGGCAGATCTACACCAGCATAATCATCACACATTGATACAGAAACACACATGAATGACAGAAGAAAAATCAGGAATAAATGTACAGCGCAACATGAAACTTTACAGAGTTCTTTTGCCTTTTAGATAGTGAACCAAGCATTCCCCCTCAATTTAACAACCACTACCAACCACCCTGTACACTCTGATATAGCTCGCAACACATTCCCTCAATTGGCAGAGTACGGATGTAACATATAGAAGTAGATGAATATGTCTAGGTATGTGGGGATTCAGGGTTGTGTAACGCTCTGTTAAAATGATACCATTTTCACTAGTGGAGGAAAGGAATAAAAAAAAAGAACAGGAAGAAAAAGAGAACGATTTTCTACAGCAACGACTCGCACATAATTCCAAGACTGTGTATGAGACGATTGGGACGAAGAATAAATGGATGCCAACTTGTCGTCACTTTGTCCTTTTTCTTTTCCTTCTTTTTTCGTTCATTTTCCTGTTCAATTCGCATAGTTCCTATAAAGGAAAATAGAACAAGAAGGAATATTCACCTCGAATAAATTGTTATTGATTACTGAACTGTTCGTTTGCTGGTTACTCAATTTGTTAAGTATTTGACCTTCGTACTTTGTTCTACTGAAAATAGAATTCAATTTTTTAACTTTTTTCTCGAATGAATAATCATGAAAATATTTCCAATTTTCCATCAGGAATAAAAATTGCGATTGAATTTTGACGCAATGGCACTCAATTATTTTTCGAAGATCTGAAGAGAATTGGAGATTGTTGTGGATAACCTCAAACCTTATTCTTAAGGGTGCATATCTAGTGTTTAGTTTTGCTATCCTCACACCTCTGTATCCTAATAATTATGGTGGCAATTATAAATTGGTTCAATGTATATATTTCATGGTTCCCTCCCCATCCAATCACGATAGCCATTGACTCAATATGTGTTTAGCATTTATCCAAAATCACGAATGATCCTCCACGTAGGTCGTATTTCCCCATCAAAAGCATCACTTGTATCATCGTTGAAAAAAAATTCTGCGTGAGAGTGAAGGATTCGTGGTATAAATTAATCATACCGAAAGAGAGAGAGTTAATTTATGAAGAAGTATGAATTAAATGATAGGGAAATTTATAGGAAAAAAAATGATCGAATTAGATCATGAACAATGGTCGTATGTTTGTTGTTCGTTGATTAATTTTAGTGATGGATTGGAAACGCGTTTGGGAGAATATTTTTTTATAATCAAAAAACACGTTCAACGTGTTGATCGCAGTGTTTGTAACCAATTCAAAATCAACTTTGTCGAGTTGAATGTAATTAGTGAACAGATTTCATTTCGATTGGCATGGAAATATGGAAGTCATACCAGATAGGACCAATCGATACTTGAAATGAAAATGTCAGGAATTTTTTTCGTATAGAAAAAAATATTTATCCGTTATGCTAACGAACATTTTCAATCGACGCTGCTCTTTCTACATGGACGAGAGCGCTATTCATACCAATCGCACTTCTCAATTGAAACTTGAATTAAAAAATGTGTTTCATCATAAATCAAATATTTCATTGGGATTTATTTCAAGCTGATGTGAAACAGAAGTGGGCGCAAGGTCAGTCAATGGAAAATCACGTCCGATCAAAAGATCGATGATAATGAATGAAAACCAAAAAAGTGCGGAATTTTGGTTTTTGTATGCTCGTAAATATAATGTCTATCATTTTATTCAACCCAGGAAACTTCATATCATTCAATTCATAACGGATTTTATTACTTGTGTTCATATTAACTACTGTATGGCTTCTTTGTCTCATCTATCAAACTGTTGAATATTGTTGTATGTAATATGATGTAAATTGCATACGATATAAAATATCTCTTATTAATATGTATCTTATCACGTTGCTGAATCAACGTTTGCCACGTTTCTATGCACGTGCCCAAGGACGTAAAATTGTAGCTACAACTTTGTGCAAGGAAAAAAAAAAAGTTCTTCATTATTTTTTTCCTTCCAATAATTGCGAATCGCAGAGCTGAGAAAGAATGAAATTTCCACTCCAATTACGCAATATGAACAATTTATATTCACAGAGAAGATATAAAAAAAATTTTCTCCCCGAGAAATAATTGAACGTCACCAATTTGAAATGATTGAATGTTGAAAATTTTGTAGCAAACAATTGGATGGAAAAAAAAAATATGCGTTGAGCTTTTCTTCTTCCTTTCAGCACAATATGACCTGGTACATATCTCTCTCTTGTGCGCAAAAATTGTATGCGTATATTGAGAGAGTTTCTGTACTGTATGATCGATGATGAATTAATCTGTCGTACAAGCTCTTTACAGGAGGAGAAAACGAACGCGCAGTTGGCAGGCGCACTATTGGAATTCATCTCGCGCACGGGGAATGAGCGGGGTGGTTTTGAAAGGGTGGGTGATGTGGATGGGGTTATGCGTGGCAAGGACAAAATATAGAGGGCGGTAAAACACGTGAATCAACGATACATAACGGTTGTACATAGAAGGAATGTTGGAAGCAATGTGGTATATATGTTTTATGGGCCGATGGAATACGAGGTCAGGGAAACTGCGGGTGGTTGAACATCGTTCGGTAAATAAACGAAAAAAATAAGGGAATGTGTATGTAGACGAAAGACAACATCGTGTGACAAAAATCGATCAATAATTTATGGTTACATAATCGATATTTTTATTTCCTTCATTTTCCACTCTCACAATGTGAAACTGTGCTGATTCCTCAATTAAACTCGGGGTGTTTTATATGATGGGGATTTTTTGTGCATTTAAAGAAACAGAAATTAATTTAGACTGACTTGTATTTGAATATCGGAGTCGTTTGAATTTTGATCTCGAAAGAATTCTATCGGAACTTAAATATTTTATGGATATTTGAGAGTCAAATGATGCAGAAAAAATATTTGAGGGTATAGTATATCGATTTTCTCTTCCATCCTCTCGTACATCTATTGAAATGCGTCACGGTATTCTGCCTTTTCTAGCGTACTGACTATTAATATCGGTGATGGAAATGAATGTAAATAACTTTGAAAGTAGGAGGGATAAAGTACAAAATGGACGGGAACAATGGTGAAAAATGTTTCATCTTTTAATATGAACTTTGTTTTCGTCTCTTAACATTAGTTAGTCACTGATGTTTCACCTGATTTACAACTTCACCATTGAATTTGGGAATTACTTCAATTTCCATCACCGAACCCAGGTCACTACAAAAAATGAAAAATGAAAAGTGGGATGAACATTTTCGTAGAATATAAGCGAAACATCCGATCAATTTTTGTTTTATTCGCGCGGTTCGTACCTCAGTCACGAATTGTAAAAAAAGCATTTTTTCTGCCCCCGTCTTTATCATTATCGGTGGAAAATTTATGGATCGATACATAAATGTATACACAAAAAAAGGTAAGTGATCCAAACGTTTACAAATCTCAATTTGCATCTTATCAAGTGGGACTTGAAGAAATTCAAACGAACAAAGGAACCAAAAGAATCAAGACATATATACAGAATTGTGATAAATCTAGCAAAGACCCAGCCGAAAATTTTCATGAAAATAGTTGTGGCAGAAGTTGAAGGGAACATTATTGTGAGATAAAAAAAAAGTGTGGCGAAATGAAAAGAAGAAAGTAAAGAAAAAGAAGAAAAAAGTTGGAAGAGACGCCAACTGCTAGGCGTATTTGTGGCAAGTCTCCGTTCGAATTCCACCTCACGTTTCGACCCTGGGATAACCGTTTTTCATTCACGGAGCGTACATCCCTCGTTGTGGCGCACACCAAGCTTCTCCCCTAATTCTTCCACAGCTACGCCTTCACATTTCACTCTCTTTTGAATTTTTTTTGCTTCAACTTTCTCACGCATTTCCTTTCTCTTCGTTTTTCTTCGAGCCAATTCATGTATATACGTACATTAACTCCCATCACACGTTATATGTGAGCCGACGACAACGAGTACGCAATTGAATTACCATATTTTATATTCTAATATTTTTCCATCCTTTTCTATTGCAAATCTATTTTTCAACGCAAAATTTATCACGTGGATTTTGAGATCCCTATTTTGGGTATAATACCAACTTTAAATCGATCCATCCAATTTTACAGCGCATTTTCCAAAGCATCTAAATGTCTTTCCATTACTCTCTCACATCAATTTTCCAACACGAAGTTTTTCTTTGAGAAACAACTGGCTATCGGTCAAATTCCATTAATTAGATTTGTTGATAAACGTTAACAGAGTTCAGCAAACTAATTTAGAGTTTGATTCACTTCTAACTCATGAAATAAACATTTTCCAGTGGAATTACTGATCACTCAGTCAAACGATCCAATTTCTACAGAAGGCTAAACATCAGTATGAAGACTTCGAGTCATTCAAGGAAATTGATGCTAGGACAAATAAAACATCTCATTATTTTTATTTCTCTTCCTGAAACATTTACACCCACACTGATTCAAACAATCATATCAACCCCCATTCGAATCTCTCAAGAAACAAAACAATCAGAAGACAAATCAATTCCCATTAATCCAACGCACGTCATCCGGACCATTCAAATTCTTATCAAGAATTCCAGTGATTTTTATTATTCACACTTCACCATTTACTTCTTTTCATATAATTTCCTCGCTTTCGAATTCTCAATGAGGACCATCATCGATGGCATTTCCATTGTCTACAGGAATTGAATAAATGGAATCATATTGACCGCATACCAGAACTGTTGTCTTCTCTCATCAACTCGTAAAACCTCGACAATCTCGTATCGAACTCTTGTTCTAAGTTGGGAACATTACCCCTTTACTCACACTAACTTCAATAGTTATGTGTATGTGTGTATAGAATTCTATCCCTTCGTCTCACGCTTGCTCAAACTTTGACCAAACACCTAACTGAAGATTGGGTTATCCAAAGTTCAACCAGACGTGTACGAACTTCCACTTAGTATGGTATTATTCATCCAAGTGCTCCATCACCTTCGTGGACAAATGTTCAAGGCATTTAACATTATATTGTTTATCAAATAATGAAATGTAATGGCATATTTGATTCTGGCGTCTCAAGAGGGGATTAATTGTCACATGATGAACAGATTACTTTCATCCAAAGTGTTCAAGAGCTCCCAGTTGACTTCAATAACTGAACTTGATCTGCATTTCCTCATATTTTCTGATTGTTCCTTAGAAGGGATGAAATGAAAAAGGTTGTCGATTTAATTGATAAAATGATAAATGTGAGATGTGTAAACAGTTGGTAAGTTGTGACATGTAAGTTAATGAATTTTTTTCTGATAGGAAGAGATTGAATTGTGTCAAATACTTCTCTGAAAGAGAGAAATATTTATCTTCATTTTGTGTTGCAATGATTTTGTTTGTCATTCTTTTTCTCGAGATATTGCATTCGAAATTTTAGCTCGGTGTTGGCACAACAATTGTTTCAGGAGTGACCATTTTGCTATCGCTGACGGTGTTCCTGAATCTCGTAGCCGAGACCCTGCCCCAGGTCTCCGATGCAATACCCTTGTTAGGTACTAATCGAGTTTTGTATAATATAATACAGGAAAATTTTATTAAAATTTATGAATGGCATTGAACAGACATTATTGCAGAATAAATTTAATGCAATTATTTAAGTTTAATTTGATTATTTAGGAGAATAGAGAACACTCGGATGAAAATAAAAAGATTCTTGATGATATTATACAAAGGAGAAATTAATAAAATGATTTTACTTTGGATCTCGAGACTATGAAATTCTCTTGCTTATGGTTGATCGAATATTGAAGAGAAAACGACAATAAGTTGACAGCAATTTTTTTCCTTATGATTCGTGTCGTTAATATACGAAACTCGCGATATTTCTCCTCAGTTGATGCGCTTCGGGTCACAGCAAAGAGTGGGGGAATACAATTGCTTGGGGAACTGAACAGGAGAATAATGAGAGATAAAAGAAATAGTAAAAAAATAAGATGTATTTATATGTATACCGAAGTTTTGAGTTTCCTTCACGACGAGGGAAATAAAAGTTGGCGATGTGGCAAGACGCGGAAATAAGTTTCGAAAGAACGCGAGTTGCAATGAAACAAAAATAAAATGGATAAATAAAATGAAGAAGATTATAAAAAAAGAAGGAACATTTTACATTTTTCTGTGAGTTTTCATGTTCGTTTTCACACAATATTCGTACTGTTTATTCATAGAAATAGTCCCATCACAAAGCATCGTTGAATAATTTCCCCTGATTTATAAATATTACAAGAAGTATGAATACAAAATGTTCGTTTCATTTCGGGATCCTAATTCAGTACCAAAACTGAATATAACGAGAGTATATTTCAGTGGTGAAAAGCTCTAAACTCTATTCCATTTTTCCATTGAGTCCTAAATTATTCTCTCTACTATATTTTTATGTTTCCACCACCCTAACGCGATGTCACACTATCCCGCCCCTATCACCACTGTGACGCAGGAATTACTCGTGCAAACGGCCAAGTTTTGTCCTCCTATAGAATATATCTATACATCCATGACGACCATCACTTGAATTATGGTTCAGTTTTCGTGGTTGCCAAAAACACAAATATATATTCTAACACATCCCCCAACTCTGGTGAACAGTTCTTCAATGTGTGATAACACTGCGTTACATAGAGGATCCAAAAGAAAAAATTGTGGACATGAGTGAAATTCATTGGAATTTTGTGGTAGAATTTCTCTTTACAATTTCAAATTTATTCACGCTCTCACGATCACGTAGGTTGAAACATGACTGAATATCATTTTTTGTAAACGTGAGATCAAAAGAATGACAAGAATGAAAATATCTGCATATGATGGAACTTTTCTCTCACAAAATATTCATATTAATAGACGCAATTTATTGCGATATTTTGTAGAGTTTCATTATTTGTGAAATCTCATTATCATTTTGCATTTTTTAACTTCGTATCTGTTCAGTCAAATCGTTCCGCAAGAATGGACTTGGTGCGATTGGGAAAAGAATTAATTAGAACGGAAGATACAGCTGAACATCCGTATGGGATTTATTAATCATTTCGATATCAACTTTGTAAGGAAGAGAAAAATATTGGATGAGCAGAAGCGAAACAGGTCGTTCCTACTCTGTGTACATATTCTATAGAACGGTCTTTCCATTTATACGTATAGAAGTAATGCAGCGATATTGCGCAATTGAAATTTTAATATCGAGATAATTTTTCTTCTCACTTTCCTCTTACATTTTCACTCAATCAATTTTATTACGGATAAAATTGATTTCGTGTGACCGTGCGATTAACCTGGTGGGACATTACAATTCGCAAACACTTGTCGGTGAATCTGCTGGCGTGATAGTTAAAGTTTTACCATAATTGTAAATTACTTCGATGGCCAAACTAAAATTGCTCCGCGAAGACATCACTTTTTAATTACATCTCATTCGGTCGTGCGCTATGAATTTTTATCGCATTTTAGATCTGGAATAACAGGAGGTTAATAATGACTTAAGTTTCACTATCTGTTCTCCATTGTCAGTAATGAATTTATATTCAATTGTGATGGGGCTTGAAAAATTCAAGAAAACGAGTTATCACACTTTTAAAATGATAAAAAATCTCTCAATGCTGTGACTCCGCATCCGAAATTACTTCACAAGTAAAAATAAATTATTTAAGATTTATCATTTTTCTAAAACAGTATCGTAAAAAATAGAATTCAAACTCACTACAATAAACACCGAAAGGCAAAATCAATAATTTTTTCCTTCAAATTATTTGAACATTTTGATTCAATGGTCATGTCATAAATGATTCAATCAGTATAACATGTGTGAATGATGAGCAGTGTCCAATTTATCATTAAACAATTCCATAAAAAAAATTGTATTTCGTCATTCATTTGTGGAGTTTCCATCGCATATCAAATGATGTTTTTTTCGTTTATGCGATTGTCAATTTACATTTATAAATTATTTTTACGTCCATCAATTATTATTCACTCACCCATAGTCCTCGATTATGCTACATAGTCTTCAAACTTCTATTCACTGTCATCTGTTGTTTCTCCCTATCTTCATTTAATTTCATCCCTCATCGTCTTTGTTTGCTGGACGGCAATTACTTGGTGTTTGCGGGTGCGCTATACTTAATTGCCCGAATGAAGAGCAGAACGTGAATTTCCTGTTGTTCCAACTGCGTACCCGTTCATTTACTACTATATATGCGTGCTGTAACAGACAAGAAGGATAACAATAGAGTACTGTATTCGCTGTATGCATGGTTGAACAATTCAGAATAGAACAATTGTAATTCGTACAATGAACTTATCAATGGAATAAAATTATTTGAGGTATTTCATCGAAATTTGAACAGTTGAAGGTTTTATATTTTTCATTTAGACGTGGATCATTCTGTCATGAATTGAAACGTATTCTTTGAATCCGTAAAATATTTTTAATTGGAAATGTCATGAATTGAGAGGAGAATTTTTGTAATAACACAGAAACACAGCGATCATGTTTCATTATAAAGACAGGCCATGCGCGAGATATTAAATTGTCAATTACAGATGTTTCGAGTTCGGGATGTTATCCAGATCGTTACAATCGCTCACGCAGTGGAATAAAAGTGTGGGAAATCAGTCTCCCCTATAAACTCTACTGAATGCATACCAAAATTTTATGTGTCAAATAAAAATATTTTCATTGTGTTCAATCATTCTTTATTTTTTCTGCAAATGATTGAATTGCTGTGAAATTGGAATGGAATACCTCGTACATAAATATCATTTCCACCAATAAATTCATCGGCCACCTCAAATGAATGGATAAAAAATAAATAAAATCTCGCTGACAGATTCAAAGTAGAACAAAATAAAAACTGGAAAGGTGAAAAAAATGAAATTTAATTTGTTCGTTTCACTGTCAATATTCACCAACTCATAATCTCTTATTACCTCATAAAGAACCTCCTAGTAAACTACTCAATGGCAATAACTGTACAGCCTCAATAATATAATCACGGTTGAATACCCAACAGAATAAATCGAGTCAAACGAAAGTGAAAAAGAAAAATTCTAACAGCATGAAAAAAAAATGAATGAGAATGAAGAAAGAAAAAAGCAAACTAAAATGCTAGATCGTCTACTATGCAAATAGATGCAGCTCTGGTCCACATACATTCACATACCCTCAATGTGGTGAAGAAAAATGAATGAGGAAAGCCCAGAAAAAAAGTCAGACCTGCACTTGGCAAAACCTCAATGCGAGAGTTGGAAAAAAAAACGGACGGAAGAATGAATACAAAAAAGTTAAAGTCCTTCCTTCACCACAAAGTCTAGTGTATTTCATCTCACTCACTACCTCATTCATCCCCTCTTTCTCTCACTCGTTTCACATTTAGTGAAGTCGACGAAATAAATTCACCAACCTGAATAATCAAGCTCGCAGCCGATTGATTCTACAACGAGTAACCCAACCAAAAGTCCATGTGGTTTACATAGTCAAAGGATCCAACACGAATCTGTTCCACTATAGTACACAGTCAATTTCTATATTCAGTATATTTATATGAACAAATACATTTGGAGAAAAAAAATATATACAAAAACACATGAGTGTGGGTTGCAAAACATCCGCCACGAGTTCATCTCCAACAAGACGACACAATAAAAAAATAATGATCTACTTTGAAAGTAGATAGTGGAGAACTTTATCCGGTTCTGGTTTTTCACAACTATAGCGAACGCCACTTTCAACCAATGTACATCCAGTCACGTATTGGAAGTTTTCTATCCATTCGCTAAGAACCCATCTATATCTACACACATATATGTATAAAATATCTACTATCGTTCGGTCTTCTCCAACGCCATTGGTTCTTAAATAAAATATGCTCACTAGTCCAGGTGTGGCACAGACGATTCCACAGTCTAGTTCACTTCTCCACTGCAATCGTTTATTTTTTATTTTTTACTTCCACTTTTTGTGTATGTTGCTCTTTTTTTTATCATTTATCCAAGCGGAGAAAATTGTTTTCACCTACCTTACTTTCTATATCTACGGTGAGGAAAGTACGAAAGCTCCTGCCATTTTCTTTCCTATTACTTTTTCAAAGAACGAAATGCCGTCCCGTAAAACAAATGTAATGCCCGGGTATGTATCGCTTATTTATTTATTTTTTTTTCCGTTTTTTTTTTTTTTTCATCTAGTTATTTATACAACTCATTTTGAATTTTATGTATAATTTCAGAGTATGCTTCGTTTCATTTCGTCAGATTTTATTCTAATTTTTATGTTTCTTTTTCTGCCTTTATTACATTTATTTGCCGTCACCCATTTTTGTTTCAATTTCGTACGCGCGTTGAATAGAAGAAGCAACCGGAGTCGTTCACTTCGATTGTGTAGAGATTTAAAATCACTGAGGGAGCAGATGTGAACGAGGATGAGTTTGCCCAAGAGAGGGTGCAAGAGGAATGAGTAAGAGTGAGCGAGAGAAAATAAACGTGAGAGGAAGAGACGAAAAGGGATGTTAAGAGGATATAACTGGCGGTGGAGTATATAGCAAAGTGCTTCTGAGTCAGATAATTTTAAAATGTGCTTTCTACGCTTCTGCACTGAAGATTTTTATCGTCTTGTGGAAAAATATTTCTGACAAATATCAAATGGTATTATCTACTTATTATTTGTTAGCGAATGAATTCAAAATGACACAAATTTGGATCATACTGAATTGAGAATTTGTGAAATGGATAAAAATATAGAATAAATAATTCTATATTTTTTTTTTACTGTTACAATCCAATCGAAATTCACAATAGGAACTCACAATTTATGGAACTATCATATACCTTTGAAGATCAAAAATTTGCATCGAAATGGCTCTCAATAAAAATTCATATAACATAACGTGACGCGTTGTCACAATAAAATAAAAAGGAATATGTGTGTGTGTGTGTGTGTATATATATCTGCAATTGCATTTGAATAGCAGACGATCAAATGGAAATTTTTATCTATTTGTTCCTTCTCTTTTATCACCATTGCATCAATATTAAAATTCGATGAGTGATCAGGGACTCAAGAAATATATCGCACTGTCAATTTTCAAAGTATTTCAAATAATTTCGAGTAGATTGAGACAGGAGAATTTATGAATAGTTGGAAGATGAATTTGTCAAGCGAGAAAAAAACTATTTTTTCATCAATTCTTTGATATTGAATAATAAACAATAATCAAATAAAATGTCTATATTCGTACAATCGTGAAAATTGGATTCAAATACTCCTTGTGAATTGTCACAGAGAAAAGAGAAACGTTTGAACATCAACTGTCCGATGGTGCAGTTATCAGTAACAAAAGTGGGGCCGATGAAACGTTATCGAGATCATCTAGATAATTCTGAATGTTCAACCGACACGAAGACACAAAAAAACTTGCACATCGAAATATCCATGTGGGAATATCAAGCAATAATTACTTCTACTCGTGGATGAAACAATTGAAATTGGAATCAAAGTTCTATTTGAAATACATGACAAAGGTAAAAATTGCAAGGAATAGCGTGTCATTGCAATTGAAACTGTCCAGTTGAACAGATGTGCGCATCAATCCGATAGAAGCTCCATTCCCGGACTTGCGAATCCTCGTGAACACCGTTTAATTTACTGTCACATATTGTTTCTATTTTTCATTTATTCTACGTTTTTCTGTTGACTCTGTAACGACTTGTTTTTTATTCTTCCCCATTTCCAAACGTTCCCTTATCCCTGCGCTTTATCACTTTGTCTCTGTCCGCTCGAATTGTTTCTTTTTTATTTCTTTTTCATTCTCTGGCTCCATTTCAACATTTCATATATAGAAGTTCTGCGGCTGTTGCTTCGCTCTCGCTTTGTGCTACTCTAAATTTCACTATTTAATATTTAACATTCTCTACATATATATTTTCGAATAAATATATAAATATGAATAATTTATGTATTCTGTCTGATCTCTGAATTGATTAATGCATAACATGAAATACAAAATTAAATATTCAATTTGTAATCATTACATTGATCGAATATTTATTTTATGTTTTCATATTGGTATTTGTATTTATACGCTAACGCTTTTTTTTTATCTCTTCTTATTCTATAACATTTACACACATATTTACATGCACGATATATTTGATGTTTGTGTACAAATTGAATTATTTGTACGTGGCAGAATTATTCAAGCGAGATCGAAAATGGGAGAAAATAAATCGACATTCGAGGAAGGAAATAAGTGGCAATGATAAATCAATATGAAAAAAAAGACGATTTTATCACGGACCGAATCGTCTAGTAAATTTCAGATTCTTTTTTTATTTTGATTGCATAAAGATGAAACGGAAATTTGAACTCGCACACAATCTCTATACAAGAAAATTCTTTTGATATGAGAAATTTGTGTTATAGAAAATATCCGAATACGATTAAATGTCATGAAACGTTGACCATACAAACTTTTCTATGGAATATAATATTCTTTAGAAAGACCACCAGAAAAATGTAAATAATCTGAAAAAACGAACAAAGTAAAAGGAATGTAAAGGGAGTATACTTATACATTGTGGGGAATACGTGGTGGTGCATTCTTTTGTGGCGAGAGACGATCACAAACACAAATAATGTCAAGATGAGTTAAGTTACTATGCGAAAAGTTACAGTTTTCTCGCAATTTTTCTATTCAGTCTGTCTCCTTTTTTTTCACTTCAATTCAATTCTATTTTATTCCTCTAGAGAAAATTCAATTGTACAATTGGAGTGAGTGGAGTAAAAATTCATTCGCCAAATGGTGTAATGAAATTTGAAGTGATGACGTTGAATTACATAGGAAATAACCGAGAGGCAGAAAAATTTTTTTTTGTCGAGGCAGAAATTGTGATTTCGCATAAAAATATGAATCTCAAACAGAGGTGAAAATTATACACGAGAGAAATTTTTCTAATAAATATCATCTTGGATCACAGTTGAATTCCAACGGATTAGTGAAATATTAGACGGTATGAGAATTACTGAGTAGAGAAGTTGAGAGTTATACGATCTGGTACAGGAAAGTACTTCAACATATTACCAAGTGTAACATGATATCGGTAAGTCGAGGCAATATCCAATCTCCAATTAATTATAAATGTTTAATTGAGCCTGAGAATCACGACAAGAATGTAATAAAGCAATTGAAGTCAGTAAAGAACGCTATTAGAAAATTAAATCTGCAATTACTACTGAATTGATGTGGGTTGATGGTATCGATTTGTTCCTTCAATTCAATCAAGTAGACACTGCTTCGAAATAACTGATGTCGCTTGAATTAGCAATCAACCCTGCAAGATACTGTTGATTTCCAAGACGAATATTACGACTTCAGTGGGGTTCTATTAATGAATAAAGTTTTCCACTGGAATATTTTGGGAAATATTTCATCATGTCCTCAAGTTGTTGGTATAAACATTCGATTAAATGCAATTTTTCCATCAGAATCAACTAACTACCCATCGGAATGGGCTGATTGAAATCGGAGATATGGATTGAAGTTGTACGAACTAATTTCAATATAAAGGAACCTCTGAAGGTTTATAACAGGAATTTAACGTCTGAATAGTTCAGTTGAGCATGAAAATATTGTTGGTAGATGTGAATAACCCTTTGTGAACTCCCACGAGAACTTCATCGTTTATGATTGATAACACCATGGTGATGTACAAAAAAAAAACGCATTCAATAATTGTGAAAATTCGGATGGTGGAATTGATCCTTCGGAATTATTTATAGAACTTGCAAAGTCAAATTATTTTCTGCCATCGTTTATCGTCAGACGCATGAGGTTTTCATTGCAGAGATTGCATGTCGTACAGAATACAAATTCAACTTCTTCTAATAATTGATCGACATTAAGATCTCATGTCTTATGTCAGTTTGATTAACTGACGTGTTTTGATGGTGAAAATAAATTTTACAGACGCTTATGAGTGTCTGAAGTAAGTTACCGACAAAGAATACTTATTGACACATGACCCTATTGGCACCTTTGCTACATTTCATAAAGCCGATAATGACAGGGCATGTTGGACGAGGAAATTAAATGAAGAGGAAGAAAAAAATACCTGAGAATTATTAGTTTGTGCTATTTTCGTAGTAATTGCGATTCTACACTTCGTACATCAGGAGTTATTTCTTTATTTGTGCCATATTTCAACAATGATGTTTTCATCTTTTATTTGGAGAAGTGAGTGGATAGGGCACAAAGGAAAACAGTGGAGATGCGGGGAACATATTGAGATGGTAGTTTAAGTACAGTAGGAAGTTCAACTTGGTGAAGAACATAAATTCTTCAATTATTTGATTCTCCTAAAAATTCAATCTACAAACAATTTATTATCATAGACCATGAAACAAATAGAGTAAACACGCAGAAACAACAATTTCCTGTTGCTAATTTATTTATTAACTCTCTGGCATGACTTGACATTCATTTTCAAGAAAATGCTCATCTATTATCACTGTATTTGAAAATGATTCTCACAATTTTTACTGTTCCGGAGTTATGATCACGGTGAATTCTTCTTCGCTTATTCTATCAATAGCACTCGATTCATATTTTTCTCGGGAATCGAGGAAGAACATGATGAACGTCTGGGCAAAAATATTTACTTTCCATAAGAATTTATTTAGTGATGCTGCATCCACAGTTCAGACTTCTGTAACCTGTTTCGACAGATGCTCCTGTCTAATTATTGGATTCAAACTACGACAAACTCAGACATTCTTCCAACGTTCACCATGGAGCTTCTGTGGAACAACACCGTTGTTCATATAAAAATTAAAAGCTTGCTTCGAGAAAACTAAACTGTTCCACATTTTCTCTATCAATGCAAAAATTTCATCGATTCTCCATTCATTAACTTTCCTCACTTTCATTATCATTTCATAATTTCTTTTTGTTCATCGTTCAATCCATCGACTCATTTTTAATTACCAATATTGCAAGCAGCTGAGAAAATTCTAAAATTATGTTTTTTCTTACACTCAATTATAAATCAATGTTATTCTAACAATAAGTATAATTGCGTAAATATACTTTAAGTTTTGCTAAAATTTGCCTGTATGTATATTTATATATATAAATATGTGTAAAGATATGCGTGCGTATAATTTTGAAACACATAAATATTTACATACGATTTCGATTGATTCTACGAATATATTAAAGTTTTAATGTCACGTGTATGCTGGATTTGGTGTTGGAATGATGTTTGTGCCAATAAATATTCGCTCTGACACGTAATTCGGAAAGTAACAACAATTATCGTAATTTTATTCGTATCAAGAATATAAAAACAAATTTCATTCAATTATCTTGGAGTGCATACGCATTAATTACACAAACCCAAGGAATAGATATAAAATCGTAACATCATATGCATCCAGTTTTTGGAATGTTTCATTAATATTTCGTACGCACATTTATTCAGAATGCAAATGTCAAGAATTATCGCACGATCAACCATTTGAATCTGTTTATGGGTCATACATGGAAAAGAATCAAACCAAAATGGAATAATAATCAAGGACTGGAATAGACCGAACTATTTAAAATTTTTTTAGCTCTCAAAGATCAACTCGAATTCCATACGGAATGGAAATCAATCGCACACACTAAAACACAGGGGAAAAACTTCAATGCTAATAATCACCATAATATTTTCAACTCACCCATCATCTGCTTAGAATATTTGATAAATTCGCCCACGTCAAAACTTATCCCTGAGAAATGAAGTTCACCTGGAGCTCATGAGAAAAATGTACGATGCAACCTAATTTAATTAAACTTCATACCCACCCATTCACAAACAATAATAAATAATTTGATAAGATACATAATAGCAATGGTATTAGCTCTGAAACGGTTAAGTTTCCGTAAAATTGGAATGTGACTTGCCAAGACGTCTTCATACTTTGTCATTAGAAAGTTTTACACAAAGTACTTACCAAGAAAGCCATCACAAGTATGTTGATGATTCAACCAACATTATTGACATTAGTTTCATTTATATACAGAAAATACAGTTATAGTTCCATGTCGCAATATTATATCATCAGAATTTCCATCAAGTTCACATAACATTTTGCTTTAATATGAAAATTTGCAAGATCACAGGGGATATAATTCGCTCACACTTACTCGTCTGTGCGTATGCATGTCCTGCATACACTCTAGCCACACAAATACATAAAGCTCTTCAATTCACATCGTTGCATTTTGGCATTAGTCGACATGTGCCACGAATTAAAGCCAGATGTGCGCAAAGCCACATGTGTTGCAATCGCATTACTATACACATATTAACTGTAGTGTATACATGAGCGCATATAATGCCCTGACGCTTGCAAATCATCACCCCCTAACTCGTTACCTGAAATTCATTGGAGAACTGTCAAAAAAAAAGAGAAATCATCCCGCAATTTTATACCATCAAATATTTTCTCATTGAACAATAAGAAAAAATGTTCGCATTGGGAAAAAATTCCATCGTGTTACAATTCCTCTGCTTTAATTCATCGAGTTTTTGAACCGATGTGGAGAGCAAATGAATTTTCGTATAGCAAGACATTTAATGAGATGGTATTCCAGCAAATGTTGATTATGTAATGTTGGATGAAGTTGGGGGAATAATTACTCCGAAGATAACATATATAACTATTCATTTACTCCTGTACTATGCGCGATATTTCGAAACTTCTCAACGAAGAACGTGTCTAATATTCCAACACTATGACGTCCACCAACATCACATATACACCCAAGTATGTAATATCTCTGTACTTCATTTCATCAACATCTCGTACACGTAACGTATTTGCGGACACTTATCCTGTCATACTTCACATGAAAAGTGTACCCAATGCGAATCGATCTTCATTCATCAAATCCAATCGCTCAACAGATCCAACACCAAACTTTGAAAAAAAATGAATCAGTGCGGAAAAAGTTTATTTATTGAGGAATGAGTTGGATTTTTTGGCCCCTGCTTTTTATTTTGAT
This sequence comes from Meteorus sp. PSUC_FEM 10030008, assembly GCA_018881525.1. NCBI lineage: Eukaryota > Metazoa > Arthropoda > Insecta > Hymenoptera > Braconidae > Meteorus > Meteorus sp. PSUC_FEM 10030008. The sequence continues at coordinate 12,153 of JABMBR010008473.1, read as the reverse complement.
GGAAGTTTATATTAGTAATTTCGAATCAACATCATGGATGAAAGGATGGTACAGCGAAAATGGGTGGTGTAGGTCATATACTTGATAAACTTCAATTTAAAAGCAATCAGAATTGCTCACATGTCTATGGAAAATATATATAGATATACAATTTGTACCTAAATGTATGTGAACAGTGGCTTGATTCATTGCTTTTCATATCAAATTTTTTTATTTTGTTGCGAGAACTCCTCACTTTTTTTCGACGATAATTACAGAATTGAAGTTCATGCGATTGGCATGGAGGTGTAATAAAAATTATTGACACGCGTTAGTTTCTTTTTCTGTTGTTTCTCTTATAGCATAACGTGATTAATGGGGTGGGATTATATTCTATTCAGGGAAAGGGTTTTCCATGGCTGCAATATCATCAGAAATTTTGTTATTCAAACATGCACTGCAGATTATTCTCATCGTGGATTCGAAACTATTACTTGACATTGATAATACGATATTGAACGTGGGGGCATTTCCGGTACGTTCAACCACTGGTTTATCAATCTGTTTAGATCATACTCAATTGTGTACTCGAGTGTGAGAGCCCTTCCGGTAATAAGTCGAAATAGTGCACTTCAATGACCCCATGAGCATCAGAATGAGAATCGATTGGAGAGTAATTCAGTAGATTATGTCAAATTGATTGGAATAATATCAGATTTTTATTTTATCACAATATTCTAGTCACAAAAATTGTTACCAGAATCAACAAAATGGAGAATTATTCTCTACAAATTCTCTCATAAACGATAGAACAGATGAACGAAATAGAAAAATAGGATAAGAAGACATGTGAACTGACAAATATTGAACCGACAAAATTTTTTTTCCCTATTTTTCGATGAAATATATTACACCACGAGTTAATTATTTTATCAGTTATTCAATTAATTGACAATTGGCTCGCAAGGGTAGACGGCTATTCTACAAAAAAGCAACGAGTAATGAATTGCACAGCGAAATAAAAAATAGAACGTAAAAACCCTGTGGAAATAGAATGAAATTATCACAATTTTAATTTCGCAACTGAATCTACATCCCTCCATTTATTTTCCATATTCATCTTCTTTCTCCATATGAAATGTATATCCCATCAGTCAATTGTCCCATTGACAAATCGATAGGTGATAAATTGAAAAAAAAAAGAAATTTATAGCAGATGAAAAAAATTAAACCATTAGTCTCAATTTTTTCGTTTTTTTCAATAAAAAAAAAATACATAAATTGTGTTTGTAACGCGAGATCTCTGTAAATAACGGAAATGAAACAATAGCGAGAAAAAAAGGACCAGAGAGTGAAGAGGAGAGAACGTACCGGAAGCCGGGGGGCGCGTGAGAGTGTATGCGTGTGTGATGTTGCAGGTGTTACGATCCTGCTGTCACAGACGGTGTATTCGCTGCTGGTGGCCCACGTGTTGACGCGATCCTCTGAAGCCGTGCCGCTCATAGGTACCAATACCATTCCATCCATTATCCTCCTTGAAGCGTGTGCGAGCAATCGATTAATGGCGGCAATATTCCATATTCATATTTTCATCTGTGATATCACATGAACGAAAAATTAAACCAAACGGAATGTTATCAAATAACAAAACGTAAGAGTAAAGTTATAAATTCAGTGAGATGTGAATCTTCATGGGGGACATTATGAAAATATTCTCTGCTTTGTTGCAATTCCGCCATTTTTCGTGAGATCGCACAACATGATTTACAAAAGCTGAATAGAGAAATTTTCTTTTTTAAAAAAATTAATTATATTTGAGATAAAGTTGATTGGTGTAATCATTTGTGTCGGAGCAAATATTTGCAGTGTTCAATGTTCCTTTTTGTGGATAAAAACAGGAACTGTAGTTAAGTAAAAAAGTTTCAAACCCTCGAGTCATGAATTTGTGTTCGGATGCAGCTGTGACGATATTTGTCAAGCGTTGATGAGTTGATTCAAAATACATTTGAACTTCCGCCAATCATCTTGTGATTAATTTTGTTTCTGATTGCTGACTACAGAATTTCGTTTCAAAATAAATAGGGACAAAACCAAAGTTTTCTTCTGTTTCTGTTCACCATTTCTATCTTTTCAAAATTTGCTCTCCACTTTATGTTTCAATTTTCATCTTGAACTGGAACCTGAGAAACTGATAAAGAAGAATTTTCTATCATGTGATCTATTCTTTATTTATTATAATTCGAATTACTTTTTATTTTTGTACGCGAAGGAAAACACAATAGATAATCACAGTCTTTATTCAATCTATCTGTCAGCTTATATAATCACTCTTATTCCCTCAGCCATCAGCCAAAGAAAAAAATCCTATTTGCCTCTGTCACTGTCTCTCTCGCATAAGAACAAAAAAAAACTCTTCACTGAAGTCTTTCAGGATGAATTGCATGACTCTAAAGGTAATGTTGTGCATCACATGAGACGATTAATAAAGAAATAATCGGATCAAAATTAAAAACATGACAAATAATTAATTACGTTTATAAGATCGTTATTTAATCTTAAACTTATGGAATTGTGAGCAAATAAATAAATACAGAATAATTTTTAGTAGATAAATCACTACTGTATTACTTCATTCATGCGCTCCTCAGAAAAACTAGAGAACCACTTTTTCTTTGCAACAAATCGTCGAAGTTCAAAGCTCGGTAACTTTGTTAATTATCATCGCAGTAAGTTGCCACAGAGTTCATATCTAAATTCGAACTTTGTAGTCTAAAATTCCTTTTACACATTGTGCTTTCGTATATTACTTATTCACTAAAATGAATGACTTAAAAGTTGTATCTGCTGAATCTCGGAATTTTTGGTACAACTTTCAACATATTGCGATGGAAGAAAAAAAAATCAGAAATAAATTCAGTAGACGTCAATCGAAAGAGAATTTTGTCCACTTCAATTTAACCTCTCGTGATATATCGTGGGATTTTTTTCCAGTCGAGTTTCGCAGCGTTAAATGGAAAACGTTGCGAGTAAATTGACGTCGACAAAATTCTCTTTTTGAATTGTGTCAGACAAATTTATGTGTGAATTCTTTTTTTATCAATCGCAACTTTATGTTACATCGTACCAAAATACATAAACTTTTCATACAATAAAATTCCAAACTACTTCCCAAAATGAGTTGAAACAAACGTGATGAAAGAGGACATCGAACTCTGAACTTCGCAACAATTTTTTTTTTTCAAAAAATAAATATCAAGACTTCAACTTTTTTTTAAGAAAATCGTATTTATGTATTATATAAACACATAATTATGTGAATTTTATTCATATATTTATGTACTTATATACTCTCTGTATACGCTCAGCTCTGGCTGTTCCTGTCACTCTCAAACTCTCCGATTTTTTCCTATTATATTCACCAGTCACTAACACGCTTTGGCTTTTGATGCTTCGATAAAGCTTGAGAGTTAAATAAATATAGAAAGGGAAAATAAAAAAGTATGCATTGCCAATCCGTTTTGATTGGTCTTCAATATTTCTTTATTTCTATTATTTATGGTCATTTTTATTTTCATTTTTTCTCTCAGTGATGTCACGAATGAGAGAATAAACGAGATGAATAATTTCTCGTGACGTCAATTTAATTGTTAATGGAGTTCGATGTACGTACAAGTGGACGTGATGAATAATCACTTTGATATATTCGATCGAGAAATCTCGAGTACGAATAATCGGAGGGACGGTATAAAAAATGATTTCTCTGTTATATAATCTAGCAGGGAGGAAAAAAATTTAAAAACAAGTGAATCGACATTTTTCCCCATTGCGTTTGATAACAAACAAAAAAAATATTTCCATCTCTTGCATTTTACAAATCCCACTTTGCAACAGTTATATTTCCATTTAAGAAATTATTGTCAAATCACATCAAAATTTTAAATTCCTGCGCACAGTTCTTGGACCGTATCAATAAATTCACGATGATACTTAAGCCCAGAGAATGCAATGAAAATATTTGCATAACAATATCGAAAGATGATCTGTACGAAATGGTCATCGCGTATTATTGAATGGAAACGAATCCACACGTCTGCACGCTCAATTGCTGGCATAACAAACACAATTTCAGCGTGAAGGAAGAATTAATGATAGAAAAGTACATATGTACATATATGTGTGTGTTCATTGTGTAACCGAGCGGGGTCATTATATTTCGTATTGGCTTGCCTGGAGCTCTTGCAATGAAGTTGAATTCCTCATTGTGTATATTGATCTATTGTACTTGGCTTATGTCAATGTGTACATTTAATACAAAAGGCCTTCTGTTCATCCAGACTGTGAATCGAAATATGCGACGCCTTTCCAAACCCTTTCTCATCATTAATATCAGTGTAATTTGAAAAGATTGAAAATTAATAAACATCACGACTCAACTGCAGAAATATCTCTGATGTGATCATTTCAATTTATAAAATTGGAACGAGAGAAGAGATGAAAATTTTCTCATTCGATTAAATGTTAAAGTTGGGTGTGAAGTAAATTTTGTTCATTTTCATGAGGGTGAAATTTGTTTGTGTGAAATAAATTGTGCCGACAATTTTCATCGTGATGGCTTGAAAATATATGCAAAGTAGTGACGAGAATATGAGAAAAAAGAGAGAGGGAATATTGAAAAAGAGGTAATGGATATCCATATAAAAGTAATGCATTCGGAGTTGGCGCAAAGTTCTCAAGTAAATATTTGAAAGTCTCACACGAGCATAAGGTCCAAGTGAATCTATTCACTAGGAAATCGGAAGTAGAGAAGGTGTGAAAGCGAACTGCGTGAAATGAGAATTGGGGAAATTGCAAATGAGAATAGAAGCGAGTAACAATGTGAAGATATATTCAAATCTCTCGAAGACGCTTTTTCAAATTCCATTGCGTGAATATTGGTCCAGTTTGAACAAAAAAAAATATTCGGAGGATGTTCCAAAATTTCCGTATGGCACATCAATATTTGTTCACGTCATTCACTTCTGAGTATTACGGATATGAAGGGACCAAAGTCGATACAGAATATTTAGAAGAGTTGTGAAAAAACTGAATTGAAAACGTGAGGAACACAGACACGAAATATCCACTCAGCACCACCGCTCAGAAGCTTTTATTTTGCAGTAAATTTTGCACTATCCTGCATGTACCATCGCCAGTCCATCAATTTTTCCAACTCTGTAAAAATATTTTCATCCAATTTTGTCATAGTCACTCGCAACCTGTGTTCTAATTTTTAATTCTCCTTTTTGTTCACTTTTGCATTTTTTAAGAATTTTTCTTCATCGAATTTTAAAAACACGAGCACGCCTCTGATCCCGCTCGAGAATGTGCGAATGTGTGAAATTCTCGATTTCTACAGTATAATCACCATCTGTTCATGATCAATCTCCTACTTTTTTATCGATTATCTTTGGAATAATGTGAATAGGAATAAAATGCATTTACAGGTAAACGAAATTGAATAACAGTCGCTAAAAGCCCGGCGTTAAATTTTCATCTCAGCTTTATATTTTCTACTATAAATTAGTTGTAAATTTATAAGCGCAGTAGTTAATTAAATATCCGTATAAATTGTGATAAATTGAATTGTCTGTTGATTGATTTTTAACTGATGGAAAAAACTTCATTAAATGATGGCAATGATGGCACAGCACGACATTCACTAGGGATTAAAATAGATTTACATTTTCTACTGCTATTTATTCATTAAATATTTCTATAGTTGAATTTCTCCTTTCTCTCATTTTTGGATTGATACATGCAGTCGAAGAAATATCAACAAGTTAGCAGAACAATTTTGAATGAAAATTTTCACATTATTTGTACAAACAAAGTTGTATTTCACCTAGTGCACTACTCAAAATGCAACTGAACGACTTTTCTGCTGGAATAAAAATTAATTACACCGATCCTTGCGCTACAAACGCAATTACGATAACTTTCATATATTTCCTCACACAGAAAAAAAATTCATAATATCATAACATATTTTTTCACTCTTACATGATTAAAATCCAACGTTAACGAACTGAAATGAAATTTTTTCCCATATAGAAATAAGTGAAAAATAGTTCACCAATTGCAATATAAAATTACCATGCTCTGATTCATTAGAAAAATTCTCATAGGGATGTTATAAAAAAATAAATAACGATGTTAACAATGAGATATTTGAATATTTTTTAATATCCATCGAAATTTCTCGGTTTCATATTCAATTATAATTCTGCACAAAATCATGGTCTATTTGAAAGTCGTGCACGTCAATTCCATAATTTCCAACACAATTCAATAGTCACAAGCTCAATGTCAATTACTGTTAAATGACTAACATAATTGAATTACCGACATAAACGAATGGTAGACTCGTGAGAGGAATATCGACAATGATGTTGATGATGATGATGATGATAATGTCCATCGAATATTGGATTGAACGAATGTGAAGAGATGACCAACATCGACATAGGGTCATCAAAAGATCCGTATCAATTTTCTCCTTGATTGAAATACTAAATTTTGCTATTAAATTACTCACCAAGAGCCACAGACTCACCATGTCCCACTTCATCTTCAAAGGCAACAGTCACTAAAATTTCATTTCAACTGAAAACGTTACGGAGAAACTCGAACCAAATTGTTCATGTTGGACAATAGAGAATGAAGCCCTTGGCGATGAACATTTCTGAAAAAAACTGAAACATTCCAGCTACCAAGTTGACATCGATAAATAATTTTCTCTAACAGATACTCTCATAAAAAATTAGTACCGCATGTATTCAACGAATCTTACAATCATTCTCTCAATTAATTAATTGCATGAACTGTCAGAACATAAATGCAATGCATAAAGTATAAAATAAACATCGGTTTTAAATAAAAAACCATCCATAATATCAGCATGAAATAAATTGCAATTAAAATGAAGACTTGAAATGATGAAGGAAGAAGCAGATAGCGTAACATAAATGAATAATCCACTATGTATACAGTAAATAATTGAATCGATATGTGATTGAGCAAATGAATAAACTCTGAAGAGTAAATATTGTGAAGTAGATCAGGTCACGATATGCTCAGACATTAAAATGTGGTAGAAACAATTTTGTTTTAAATGTCTGATCATATCATTGCTTTACCCGTTGGAATGTTTTGAGATATGTTCTCTGATTCAATGCACTACAACTGAGAATTTGTTAATCCTTTTATGAATAATTTCACTTTATCTCTCTCTTTCCACCACTGTATTCAACCTAATATCTGTGTTAATTCACTCTCTCGCTGTTTATACATCTATTATTCCACTCATTTCACGTACGTATCTATACTGGCCGTATCAAATCCTATCAAATCCCAATCCCATCACATAAAATAATCAATGAGCCACCAGTAGTAGAAATAATGCAAGGAATACAGAGAAAAATTTGCACTTAAATGATACTGCAATTCATGGGGAGTATTTTCATTGGAATTGAGCCACTCTCAGTCGACAGGATGTTGCATATCACTTCAAATCATTCATGTTCAATCAATGACAACGGGGATAGCTGATGAATAAAAGTCGAATCAGACTGTGGAGATTTTTTTGTGATACTCTTGGATGAAGATCGTATTGAGAGTCACTGTGAAGCTTCATAATGTTAAACTTACACTGCAATGGGGGAGATTATGGGAGATTCGATTTTACTACGATTCAATATCAACGATTGAAGATTTCTTGGAAATTCAATGGATATCACGTTTGCTTTGATCTTCCATAGCGAAGAAATCGAATATACTTGGAAATTGAGAAGAAATATGACACGAATGAAAACTTTCTGAGAAACGACAAACTGGATGAAGTCTCAGTTCAGTCAGATTATGAAGCTGTTACTTTTTTTCTCAATTGGTTTATTTGCATAACTTTCGACTGGGTGGCTATCGCAACTCCTGTATAAATTCGAAGTTTACGGCTCTAACTGTTCCCCAGATATCACTGTGGAACTTCATTTACCAACGCATTTCGTGGAACAGGATTTTTATTCGCTTGGGAATGACTTTCGATAAATTGTTCTTTTCTTCATTCAATATTATTGTCAGAGACATTTGCTGAGAAATTGAACATTTCAAGTTTCTTTCCCTCACATAAACTGTGAATTCACAAAAACAATATTTTGTGTAGTGATGTAAAAAATTATTTCCCTGATCATTTTCACGTATAAATATTTTTTTTAATCTCATTCCCAAATGAACTTCTGATACAATATTTTGTTGAGGACGTTTCATGAAGACATTCCAGAAATAAGTCGAATCCAGCGTTTAATCTTCCAGCTATTTTGATCAGAAATTTTTCTCTTGTATTTTCAAAAGTGTCAAGGAGAATGGAAGTGTCGATTCGATTGAGGGTGGCTGGAATTGAAATGAAATACTTGAGAATGTTGGCATTGGCCTGACCTTTATGTAAACATTCGAGATGTTAAAGTTTCAATGTTCTGTGTTAGATAAGAAGGGCCATGAATAGATGAAAAATTCCATCTTCTCATAATCAACTCAGTACAATACAATTCCTGTGTAATAAGTGAATATACAGCTCATGTGAATTCGTCATTATGGAAAACTCTATTTGCTGAAAAGAAATTAAAAAAATGATACAAAGCGATTATTACTCCAGAAAAATATATTCCATCTCGACAAAATGAAAAATAGACTTCCAGGTATTCACATGGGTTTTTTCAACATTCCCGCAGTATATCAGGAAAAAATAAACATCGACATTTCTCACCCTCGAACCCAACACAGAAAAAAATGAAACAAAATACACAAACGACATAACAAATACGGAAAAGTGTAAAACAAATATTCACATATGAACACATCAGTCTGAGTTGATTCTAACCTGGTATAAAATTCAGATGCAAATGATTCTCTTTTATTGTGAAAAGAAAAGATGTAATGATAACACCTAAATAGTAGAAAAACAGAATGAAAATTAGAAAAAGGAAGAAAAACGGAAGAAAGAGAAAAAAAACAGGCAGCGAACGTGAATTGTGTTTGTTAAACGCTCGAGTATGCAAGCGAGGGGGATTAACGTGTAAGTCGACGGCTGAAATGATTTCAAGGAGAAATATACCCGAGAGAACGACAGGATCACTATGTGCAGATGGTAGAGCGAGAGTGAGAAGTATAAGTGTAGAGAAGAAAAAAGAACGAGAGTCACCTTGCCACCCCTGTTTCGCTCTTGAAAAGAATATAAACGTGAACGTTTGTCATGCAGTATATATGTGTAAACATGTAGGAACGTCTTTCTTTCTCTTTTGCCCTGTGTCTGCTTCGCTCTTCGTCTTTTTTGCCACTCCCCACAAACTTGAATTAAGAGACGCTGCAATGTTAATGAATGTCCCTGCCAGCGACGAAATACATGGTAGAGACAAGCGTTCCCAAGAATTTATGAAGCATATTCGTTGTCGGAAAGTGCGCGCGATTAGGGGCCGTTGGTTATATGTGTTCACGACGACAACGACGACAGCTTACGACGTTATGTGTATTTCTTTTTTTTTCCTATACTTTTTTCTTCTCTTCATTTCCGGAAGTAAATTTGCTCTTTTATTACTGAGGTTTTAAGATAGTGTAGTAAATGAAATATGAACTGAGAGCGATGAAAATGAAAAGAAAACATTTTTTTCATTTCAGTTTTTACAATTAAATATTTGTTTGGGATATTATTTAATAAGTGGAGTTTCATTTGGGATTGTTGAATTGGGGGTGAATGAATTTATGGTTGACTGAAATTGTCAGTTCTCAAGTTACATTGCATTTATAAAGGATATTTTTGTGGAGAACTGTAGGAAGGATTAGTTTTTTCTAACTTCCGTATTTTAAAAAAAATTTAATTGGTTACGAGCTAATTGTTCTGCGTGTCGTTCTTCACTGTTTTCTCCTCTTAAATGTTGTGCTTGAGAGTTGCTACTCATGAGAAGCCTTAAAACTATTTAGTAATTATTTTAAATTACTGAAAAGATAATTTTAACAGTCAATTTAACACATAAACGTGAGGTTGGCATTCATTCAATATTTTTAATTTATTTCATCAAGGAACTGGGGAAAAGTCTGAGACTTGATATGCTTCAATAATTCTTCACGGAAAAAATTTTAGATAATAAAACAAGGCCAAGGTAACTTGGAATTTTTTATAGCAGCGAAAGAAAATTAATTTTCTCTTCAAACATTTTATCCTCCTTCACTTTCGTTCCTCAATTCTGTCTCAATAACCCAACTAAAGTCAAATTCAACTAATTTAACATCCAATGAGATTTCACCCAACTTTCAAATTCAGAAACATCAAAGTAATCTAAAATGGTCCCAAATTTTCAACTTCTATTTCGTCTTTCAAACACTAAAACTTCTCATGACTCACAAATTATATTTCTGTACAATTCAACGACAGCTTTCCCAACAACGTCGCGATGAATAACCTCACATGGTGTAACTAACTCAATCTGAATTGAAAACATTTCCATATCTTTTCGAACAATAAACAAAAACAATTTGTAATTTTTATATTAAAGAGATGTTGAACGGATATGTTTGCACAAGCAATAGATGAGAAATGATTTGGATGAAGTTTATCGTAGTCACAACTTATCAATTACCAACTGTCCAACCAAAAAGTAGATAACGTTTGAGAGTGCAACAAAGAGAAATAGTAATATTAGTTGTCGAGTTAGAAAACATATATTCACCAGTGAACCAATCATCAAACTGGCAGGAAGCCAGACCCGTCCATCTTCGTTGTTGTCTCGCGCTTTCGACAAACTCATGAGTCCTGCCATTGGCAAGGATTAATGTCCAGTTCAAATGTTCACTACTTCACCCACGCGATATAAAAATATAAATTCATATTTCGTACAATCACTTTGTCGATTCCAAATAATTCAAAGTTATCACAAGTACCAAAAATCATAATCATAAATATATCAACTTTTCCATGGCAATTTTTTCTTAAAAATAATATCACTGGATGAGCAGAAGTTTTCATTCAGTTCTTTTATCGTTCTATTTTCACTTTGTTGTTCATCTCATTTGAATACCCAGCTTTCATTTAAACTCAAAAACTTGATCCCCCTGATGTGGTTTAATGTTGGAACAAATAGTTTGAAATGATTCGCAACGTGGCTGTACACTTGGATATATCATACGCACGTGATGTTAAATACTTGTGGCAGCTGTGAGAATTTATGTGAAATGATAAAATGTCACGTGTTATTGTAATTCATTTGACATTGCCATTGTCATCATGATGTCATAAGTTTAACGATGAATTCCTTGAATAAAATGAGCATTATCAGAAGTTGTGCTTTCAAGTTTCTATTACGTCATTTATACGAAATATTTCAACCAGAGTTAGAACTCTACACTGAATATTTCACCCTTGAATTCACAATACAATGCAAATGAACCAACGTAATTATATTTTCGCAAATTAATTCTCAGTCTTCAGAGTTTCCGCAACTCTCTCAAATGGAAGGAGTCAATACGAATAAGAAATAAAATTGAAGAGAATAATTTAAAAAATTCTGAACTCCAATTAAATATGTTTGAATAAACCTAACAATTATTCAATCCACCCTCCCAATTATTTTGACTCAATTATAATTTCACATTTACCATCTCTTTGATGGAACGGAAAGAGACTCCGAAAAGCAGGAAATTTTCCCCATCTCACTAAAAAACGATAATCAAAACTCATTAACATTACTCGTCATAATTTCATAACATCCCCCATATCAAACCATCATTCCCTCTAATCCCAGTTCTCAATTCCACCAACATTTTTTTCCCTCCCATTCTGTGTCAAACACTGTTCTTAAACTCATTCACCTTGCAGTTTGTCCCCTTCATCTCCATCCCATCCCCCTTATCATCCCCCAGTTCATTCCGAGAAATTTAGCGTTACCCTGACTCGCCCGAGGCTTTTGTCCCTCCGCCAAATATACGTAAACGTTTATCATGAATCTCCATCGTAGCATCGCTTGAGTTTCGCTCATTTCCGGAAAATAAACCTACATGTAGGTATATATGTACATTTATGTATATCTATGTGTGTGTGTGTATTTGTGCAATATATATGTATGCAATGCACAAATATATATATATATATAT
>JABMBR010008462.1:0-49666 GCA_018881525.1 Meteorus sp. PSUC_FEM 10030008 | reverse complement strand
CACACACACACACACACACACACACACACACACACACACACACACATACACAAGTCATCCAACCATTACCTATCGAGAAGTTTTCTCCCTCTTTCGCCATAGCTTACACGGCATTACGCGAATCGTCATAACGTGAATAGATGCGAATATCGTTTCAGGCTAAATTTAAATTACGAACTCGCATGGACTCATTCATTTTCCAGTGCTTTTATTCACATGTCACGTGACAATCTGGGAATGCTAATATATATAGGATCATTGCTCAAACTATTTATTCACATGGATTGACACATTTATTTTTGATTTTGATTAATAAAATTGGACCGGAATATATAATCACTCATTGGCCACAACAAATTTAGTGATTGCATATTTCCCCGTTGAACGATTATTTTCTGTGTTAGCTTGTTTTATACACAGTCGTCATCGCGTTCTTTCTCGCTCATACTCACGTCTATTCATTCTCTAACTCTCATTCTCAACTGCTCGCAGTAAATCCCAATACCGTTACGCTCAGCGTTGTCTGGATATATAAACGTGTATATACACGACGTGCGACTAGGGACACTCGAGATGTTCACCTCGCTCACCTGTGGTTTGTGAGTGCCTCAAAGTTCATTGAATGCGCCATGATTCACAATGGGAATCAATGGATCATACCATTAATATTCACAGAAAAGTTCAAATCCATTCGCGTTGATAAAAATGTAGGGGAATAGTATTGTTTGTGATTGGTGAATGGTGGAATGGAATGAAGGACAATGCAAAGCGAAGTCTGTACTTTCATCATGAATGTGGCGCAAGTCAGTTTGTAAACAAAAATGTGAATGCCACTGAAAACATAGCTCGATTGCGAAGAAATACATTTCAAACCAGTTTGAAGAACGATATAACAGAATGTTCATATTAAAATTTATCCGATCTCACAATCGTCAGGCAAAAGTATTCGTGGAAATGCTCGTGAGATCACAATTGATCGCTTATATATCTATTGTGTAGTTGTGAAGATCATCGAGGAGAAGCTATAGCAACAGAGGCACATCAACGGTTGACATCGAATAGTTAACGATCATATTCCACATCAAATTTTTCTACTAGCATATAATTTTTATTGGGCATTCACTACACTTGACAATGCTATTCCGGAAAAAATAGAATGGGGGCGCACTTCTGGTGATGACAGTGGTGTGAATGTTGAAAAATGGAGTAACAAGGATTAAAAATGACAACTACTCGATCGTTCTGATGAAATTGAATAATATCACGAGAATAGAATTCCATCATGGTGATTATATGATACACAAATAAAATTATAGTGGAGCGAGTGAATTATGTGAATGAGAGTGGAAACTGAAACTGTTTCAAATTTTTTACGTTATCAAACAAATACAAAGGTAATAAGTTATAGCGCAATTCTCATTGTGAGACCACGTGCAGACAATTGCGCCGGCTTGGTGGGGTAGAACTACCTGATAAATGTGTTGCACCCACGCGCTCCTTCGTGTCGCATCTTGGTATGCAGTCGATTGTATGTTCCGTAACTCTTTCGTTCAACCAAGACGCAATTGATGTAGTTGAGATATTGTGTGAGGCACTGTGTCATACAATACTTCTTCAGGCCTTGCCGGCTGTTAATCCCTGTACTTATACTTAAATATATATTTATCGTCATGTATATCTCATTGTGTGTAGTGTATCACACGTTATTTTGATGTTCAATGTTATATTAATACCACTTCTGTTTACAACTTTTTTTCCACGTGATGCAATCACCGTTGACTATCCCTCCTTCAAGGCTGATTGCAGAAGTCGCTGAATAACCTCCGTGTATTGAGTAAAAACACAATAAACTTTATGATGCAATTTTTTTGTTTGAATACATCAAGTATCAGAGCTGTTTGATATCGGGGAATAAAACAGGAACGTCCGACAGGGAATGAAAAAAAATACGAAATTGGTTCAATCAATGCTCTCCGATGAATCGGAATTTCATGTATATATCTAACTGTGTATATGTGTTTGTGTGTGTGGAATGATTGATTTAACTATATGTTTATCTCAATTTTTGTTTTCTTTCTCCACTCTCTTTCGCTGTAGAGCGCAATCACATCACCGAATCACTGTGCGAGACTCGTATCGACAAAAGAGTCAGAGGAGAGGGAGCAGTACACTAATTCAGTGTTTGCGATCTAGTCGGGGATTTACTATGGCAAACGTCCACATAACTGGAACCATTTCGATGATGTATTGCGTTAGCATATTGCGTAATATTCGGTACATGTCTATATATTTTGCAGCACCAAATCCAACAACCCAGAGCTAGAGCTGGGTACTCCCCAATCAAACGGACGATCTTATATTCTTTGTTGCTCAATCGATAGCACAGATCAAATCGATCAATGCGTTGTATATGTCGTATCATAGAATCACAGGTGGATTGGACGTGTATTCATGAGCGCGCGTTCGTCAACGTCCCTGTATAGTCAGCTTCCGCTTTCGATAACAGGAGTACCGTGTTGTGGTCGGTATTATCCTTCTGACACAATACTACACCGTCATCATTATTTTGGCCCGAAATTTGTGTGAAAATTTTCGTTGGGCAATTGTAATTTGTGATTTGTCGCGTGGTTGTATAGGAAAATATCTCTACTGCCAAACTGCAGACAGTTGTGAAATATGATTATGTTGAATTCAGTAAGGCATCGATTTCACAAATGATTGGGTGTGGCTACTACTTGTTTCAATTTCCATCGGGTTTCAAGAGTTTGAAGGGTCTTCGGGACCAATTTAAATTTCCCGATACATTTACTTCCTTATTGAGTGAAGTACAGCACACTTGGCATATTGATCGCATTTTCGTGAATTGTTGTTCGGCCATCCGCTTGAAAACAATGAAAATTATGGAACGATCAAAACTTCGATAAATGTGTTTAGATAAATCCCATGTTTTAAAGAGATTGAAAATGATCGTTAGCATTTTCGGATAGTCGTGTCGGCGCGTGAAGAATTTTCTGGCACTCGCGGGATAACGCCAGCGGCACAATTTTCAGTTTCCAGTACAGTCACAGGGGAGAGATGAGAGTCAACGAAAGATCAAACATGTGTTAGCACGGACAAGTTGGGGAAGATTGAGAGAAAAAGTGAAAGAATGACTAGTTGAAGTGAAGAGAAAAGGCCATGAGTGTCAAGTGAGAAAGGTGAATTGGGCATGAAAATATAACTAATCAACACAGCAACATTAGCAACATTAATAATTGGAGCAAATATTAATTTGGACGGAACATTGAAAGGAGGGGACAGTTGTACGAAGAATTTTTATCTCGAGACCAGATATTAATCCATGACGCATGATATTTAAAAAATATTCCCATGATGTTTACTGGGGATGGCTCGAATTATCGACAGTGTTCATCAAATAACTGAGACCAATATCTGCACAGAAATAATTTTGACGTTATCTTATCATACCAATCCTTCCACGCGAATGTTATCAAGTTTTAGATAATTGGGCATACGGCCGTGACGTCGAAGAGTATAGGTGTCTGAAAAGAAGAAGATATAAAAGGCATAGACGGAAATAAAGAAGAGTAGTGTAGGTGCTCGGCACTGAATACGAGTTATATCAGAGAGAAACAGAGAGGGAAACTTGATTTCGTGAAGAAAAGATCGTAGTGAATTGGCAAGAGCTAGATGACTCTTCTGTGAATGTGTGCATATCTCACAAGTCTACAGGTTCTTCTCTTATCCTACCTGTCGTTTATTCTTTTTTTTTATGTTGACGAGGATACACGATAGTTTTTTCGCTCGCCACGACGTTCAGCCACAAGTGACCCAGCTGAGAAAGCGCGAAGCATATTTGGGAAAAGGGCAGAAAGGTGAAGAGAGAAAAGACGTTGATAAGGAAAAAGGAGCTGCAAAATGATGTATCGAATGAAAGAAGTGACTACCAATTGACAGTGGTGAACAAAAACAGTGGAGTAATAAAAGTGCAAACATGAAATCGAGGGCGACGGAAGACCACGCAACTGATATACAGTAATGGTGTGGTGAATCTACAATTTTCCCGAGTGTTGGATAGTCGCTGGGTTGATGAAAGAGGCCAATGTTGTTCGAATGAACGAATAGGAATAAAGTGACAAACCTCGGAGGTAATTGTGTTTCTTTCCGCCTCAGTGCCGAACCACTGTACGCCTCGTGCAACACCACGTGACTCTCAACCGAACGTTTACATATTCTTTCAGCGAAGTTTCGTGCTATATCACATTTCATTGAGGGAGGGAGTTTATTGCAAAGAGAATTACATGCGAATGCCAATATATCGATGGCCCGTGGTTGACAGCAGCGCCGGATAATGATGACACGTAACCACGGCTGATAATAAAGTGTATGACGCAGAGTCAAGTGAATGCTCAACAAGACAGATGAGCAGCAGGCTATTCAGTTGTAGCATGGGCTCATGGTTACGTTGATTCCAGGAGATAGCAGAAAAATATTTTTGACGTAACACACCGAACACATGTGTTTATTCATGTGTTTGAATATAATTCAGTGCGATTATCCATGCTGTGTTAAGTGAGTTTATACAGATGTTATTTTCATTCCCACTATGCAATAAAATGACCTGAGCACAGAATCGCTACATCGACTGGCTGGAATTGATTTGCCGTCATTTACATCTATAAGAGGCGTCATAAACACTGTGGTGCGCGTCCATAAGTGCGGCGAAAAACTTGTAATTGCGTTTGTTAGTTGAACGATCATGTTTACCGAAAAATGGATCCACAGTTTCACCATATTTCTGTTCACTGTTGTGGTTGGCCCAACAACGGCCTACTCAAATCAATGGGCTACACACATCCTGGGTGGAGACGATGTGGCGCTTGAAGTTGCTAGAAATCATGGATTACGTTATCTCGGCAAGGTGAGTGTCGTAATATCCATTATAATTTTATTATAACAACCTTGTATAACATCATTGAATTCTTAATATTTATTCGTCATATCACTGAAGATACATTTATTAGAGTGATGTGTCCATAGAAATTTTTCACGTATATCTCCAACTTTTCTATATTAGAGCGATTGGCATTACCAAATGTAAAAAAACATAAAAATTTGAAACACATCATAGGTGGTAATATAAGTATAAAACACAAGATAAAAATAAAATTGTGAGGTTGAGAACTATGGATGCGAGGCGGATGAAATGGTTGTGCAAGAGCAACGAAGGGGAACGAAAATGAAAACGATGAAAAAATAGAAAAAGGGTGGAAATGCGGGGTGGAGGTGAACTTTCGAAGCTAGGAGGAGATAGGGAAACACAAAAAAAACAGACGGGTGATGGCGAAGTGAGGAACGCTGCGAAAGATGTGTGGCGATTGAATATAATATTAAGCGAGTATTTCACACGTTGTGAGTTTGTTTTTAGCTGTATCAAAGTATTGTTCTGATATTTCGTTGTAATTCCATATCATATCCACTCAACACATCCATGAGTTTGAATGCTGATTGTAATTAATGCCAACTTCAAACGTTTATTTTCATCATTATTGTTGTTGAAGCGAAACAATTGAATGACCAACACAATAAATATAAAGTTGCGTAACGATTTCATATGTAGCAACGATGAATGTTGTTTAGTGCTTATGCAATCATAGTAGTGAAGATAATATTAATCTGGGAGTTCCACTTCGGACTGCACATCCATACTTGGAATTTTACATATTTTTCATGACACATTTACCATTCAGAGCAGAGTCCCATTTCCCGTACTTCACTTCACCCGGGTTCAAATCTGATAAACTTTGGCCGGGTCCTTCATCGGTTATGATTGCTCTTTGAACCCTAGTTGCAACGAGAATTCGTATTGTATGGATAAAGAAAATATTAATGTCCGTACAGTTCGATGTTGGATACAAAAATTGCGAAATAAATTCGTGATATTGGATGTCGGCAATTGGACTAACATGCTCATATATTTACCATAGAGCGGTTGCGATCATTGTGCAATGGTAATAGGTATACGTTGCACAAAAAAAACTACGAATTTTCTTCCTCTTTTTTTTCCGTCTCTTCTCACAATTATATAGTACGAATGTTCACTCGTTTAATCTATGGCACTCGAAATGATAAGGTGTATACATGCAAATATATATATTTATTTTTCAAGGTGATAAATAAATATGGCAAAGATATATTCATTCTTTAATCTATATGGATTGTCATGAACAGTACAATGAAGGTAAAACATGCGTAGATAAAGAATATGATAGCGCTTATATCGAAAGTTTTCGTGTCCGTACGAGAAGTTATAACGTGAAGCTTCACCAAATCAATTTAACTAGATCAGTGTGATATTCTACTATACACCGGTTTATTCGAGAATTAAAATGGTGCTTTAATTACGGAGAATACATCCATCTCATATCATTGTTTGGAATTGAAACTTGTATATGAAAAACGATACGAATGGAAGATGCGAAGATTGAAGTTTCGTCAATAGTGCGAGAGTTGAGTAATAGAATAATGTAAAAAAGGGGGAATGAGTTAGAAGGTTGTGACAAGCTGATGATTATGATAATGGCGATGAAGGACAGTCAATCGCATGTCTCTAAATTGATTCGATCTAGTTATTATGCACAAGACCATTTCAGGTCCAGAGGACCAGTTTACCCCAGCTTTGTTATCGTGTACACTTCGATTTCCTGGATCGATAAACAGCCAACGTTATATTATATAGCTTATGAAATCATACACGTACGCATGGATGGTTGGATGAATGCGAATTGATATGTGAACAGTTCGCACACTATTTATCACAAAACTGAAGAAACTGATACGAATGTCATCCCACTTGTTCACTTTTATCAATCTTTTTCCTGTTGTTTGGTAATATTCGCTATAGCGAGTGCTATCATATGAGAATGTACCACTGAACATTTTTTTTCCTCATATTTTGGTCGTGATACCTTCTATACTACCTGCCTGAATTCCTATCCACGCCTCCTCTCCACGTTTAGCTCGGTGCAGAGGATAGAAGATTGTTCCATGAGGGTCTGGCATTCTACTCCTCGAATGCAAACGGAAAATGTGCCGAGACCAAATGTGTCGGAACATGCTTGACATTCCTGTGGTTCTCAACAGGCATCTTATATACAATACAGATACAGTTGAATTGAGGGTTTCTATCCAGGTGTACGAGCAAATTAAAACTATCTGAACAATACCGTTGAAGAAATCTGCACTGCATGTCCCCCCTTACATACCAATTTCTAACAAATATATCATATAAAAGAGAAAGCGGAACACATTTTATTCAAATATTTTCATATCAGTCATAGTACAAAATTGCGTATTAATGAAATGAAAATTTAGTTTCGTTATTTATCCCCTGATTCTCGTGACTCTTCATAAAATTGTGCCGGAAGATTGGGTCGGCTTATTCCGCAAGAATGTTCGCTCGCCTCGCTCGAGCAGTATCCCAAAGTTGGTCCTCAAATCCACTGGAGAGGTGGCCGTTCCGTTTTCTCATCGGTCCACATTCACTGCGCACCCTCCGAGGGATCTTCTGATTGAAGAAGTATTGGGAAAAGAATCAGGAGCAATTTGCCCGCGCCGCATTGGTTGTTTTTTCCGCACGGCGAAGTTGCTTCCGCGTTCATATCCTCCGACACCCATGTATCACAATATATCTTCAGCTGGCAAACTATCGGTGTATTTGTTTTTCAGTTTTATTCTACGTATATATCAAAGTTGGTACGAACAAGCCATATCCAATTATGCATTGGATACACATCGGAGTATAACAGTGGGGGTCGCGGTGTTTCATAACTGTGAATATACGTTCGAATATTCAAGAGCCCCGACAACCACCCTCTAACCGCAGAAAGCTCAATCTTATCTCAAATTATGGGAAAAATAGGATAGAGTTGTACGCAATCCTGAATATTACCCACAGTTTTCTGCATATGATGCACCGAGATGGATGGCACATGACAATAATACGACACACAGGAGGGAATGGAAAATTAAATGGATATAACAGAACGAACACTTCTACCCAATAATTCATTCTAGCCATCAATCTTCTATTATGATGAACGGTAGCCATCAGTGTAGGAATACTGAATTGCGTATATTCCTCAACCAACAAGCTATCAATCGATGATAAGAAAAGAAGAAAGATACGGCCATGACGTATGCGAAAATTGGAGACATGGTATTCATCACGTGGTCAGGTGGTACTCGCGATATTTTGACAGAATGAATTCCATACGTACGTGCCCTTCTCTAGATTTCCGTCGGAACATGCTACTCGTGAGCACGTCGTTCCCGAGCTGATTTATATCGAATTCCATGTTATTCGCGTTTCTCACGAGACCTTCGCTTGACCGAACCCTCTAAGAATTGAACAATAACCTCAAGTCCATTTCCACTTGCTTTCAGTACAAATTCAAAAAGATCATTTCACGAGAGCGTACATGTATTTATAGGTAAAAGTTTGTGTGATCGCGTGTCTAATATTTATTCTGGTGAAATGTTTTTGTATTCGATGATATTCTCACCAGTTCCACTTACAACTGTTTATATAATTTCTACTCAATACATGACCAGAGCGATGATGAAAAAAATTGTTTTCTCTCGCAGCCATGCCTCTTGAAATGGTTATTATTCTGCTCTATTGTTTTCTATATCAGAGGAATAATAGTTCATGAATTTTCATTCATGCGTTAAATGAGTGAAACGGTGCTTGTGTTGTGTTTGAGTGCGACATGTAATCGATGAATTGACCACGAGGCAACGCCCAATTCGCCTGTAGAAACGTTGAATTTGTATGCAGTCGTTTTAAGATGAATCGAGAAGTTGATTAAGAGACAAAGTTTTTTCATTGATGTACGTGTGTTTGACTAGTCTTCAGAAACCACTCTCTAGTCACACTATCGCAATTCGATACACGGATTAACAAATCTTTTGAGAGCACTCTCTGAATTCACGTCTCATCCTAGATGCGTTGAACTTTAACTGAAGATTCGTAATCTTGTTCACACTTTTGTATGGAAAGAATGACACAATTGGAATGGAGTGGAGGATGTGCGAGACAGTGTAGATTTAGAATCATACAGTCTGCAACACTTCTGGATTGAAAACAACGCATACAGTGACATTATCGTATCTTCACTGGCATTAGGTGATCGTGCATGAAGATGTACTACAGGGAATTGCCTAATTCCGGTATTGACAACATATGAATTCTCATTCTTTCTGGAATTCTTTAATGATAATTAGTGGAAAAAATTGTAACAGTGTATGTAGACATTAAGCGGATAAAAGTAGATGACAATATGATAAAATATACCTTTTATTCCATGAGTGTTCCAGCCACTATATATGATCATCTCATTCTTTTTCACTACATATGTATATACGTCCCTGGCGTTCTATTCGTATCTCATGCGCCAGTTTCCCGACGTCCCCGATATTTCTGGGGAAATTATTGTTATGATGTAGTGTGGGGACTATCGGACGCCGTGAAAGTCGTCGAGTGGTGAATTTACGTGCGCACGTACGTGTGCTCATACCGCCATTCCGTATCTAATCGGTTCAGTTGTACGCGTACATGCGCACGCCAATTTCTCTGCCAACACATCAACTATCTTAAATTCTTATTTATTTGTATGGATTACGTAGCCATTCTTTTAATGATAAATATCACACGCATCCCAACCAACAAAGTTTGAATATCTTTCTATTGATGGTTATTTTTTTATTTCTGCATTCAAAGAGACCACAACAATTCGTACCCCAAAACTTCCCATTGAATTACGACGTAGACCGCAGTTATGGAACACGATAAAACCCCATGAATTTCATGGGAACAATAACTACATTACATAGCTATTATGAATGTCTGCTAGGTTATCGAAAGTAGATTGTCATCATTCATTTCATATCATGCATGTTCTCAGCTGTATAGTGTGGTGAGGTTATTTCACGTTCATTGGCAATGTTCAAGAATATTGAATGTAGTCCAACTGCGTATTGTGTATGATTTGTTCTGATAACGTGAGAAACCCATGTGAATTCTACGTATATGATGATATCTATGCTTGCATCCAACGTGTAGATCATCAGTCATTAATGGCACATGTGAACTTCAGACCCGAAGGAGATGAGCAGCAATGCACAGTGTTATGCTAGTGTCAAAATCGCTGACCAATACATTCATTTGAGTATCCAACTGTAGAACGATTGTATGTAAATATGAAAAATAAGATGATGTGCTTCGCCAAGCGACTAAAATGATGAAAGGCCAACGTCCAAGTGAACGTGTTAAACGGCGATAACTATACTAAGCAAAAGTCTTTTTATAACTGCAGTGATGCTAATTCAATTGACTTGGCAATGGACTGCCGGATCTAGTACGTTTCATTTGTAATGTACACATTGTTCCTCATTTGCGATAATCACAATATATAATAACGTTACAAAATTCATTATATGTATAGTGATAATTGATGTTTTAGTTGTTGTTAGTATTTACACTTATTCCAAAGATTGTGACAGACACTATCAATCATTTGAAAATAAATCCTAATACAGATGTGAACGTTGAGTGTACATGGATGTGCATACAGATCCAACTGTACAAAGAAACGATGAATTCGTTGCAGTTCATATATCCCATTCGTATTGGCAAAGCATGTATATCCAACATGTGCGGACGCAAATACGACTCTGTGATTTCGTAACTACCTGAATGACAGAAGAGGAAGTGTTAGTCCGACCAGTCGAGTCAAGCTGTACATACATCCATGTATATATGTAAACAGAAAGACACGAACGTTTAACATAAATTCACGTACATATTGAATCAGGTGTGCATGCATGTTTTATATCACGTATTTACTGTACCTCTGAAATATGAGGCATTCCGAAGTATTGATATCCAAATTCTTGAGAGTATTTCTTTTTTCAGTTTTCACTATATATTCTTCAGATAAATTCGAAACATCGCCAAATCCATTCAATTCTCCGCACTCTTTGTATTATGAATAGCATAATGGACGTGAAAATTTAGTTATAGAGAAAATATAATGAATGAAAATTACAAATAGATATCTGAAACTTCCGCGCACTGAAGTTGGAGACTTTTGTCCTACAGTGAAAATGAGTATTTCAACGGACCGTCAGTGAAATTTCATTTTTGGCCGCATAACTCACGGTCTTGAATAAAGTTGAGACAGTACAGCTAATGTTTATCTTTGTTTCGCCTTCCATATACATACATGAATAATTGTCACAGGGTCTTAAGTAATTAATTGCTGCAATGTCTTTTGTCTGTGCTATATATTTTTCCGTCCAATGTACATAAAGTGAACGTTCGAGGCGTTTCGACACAATTACCAGAACTGTATGAGTAAATAATGAATGTTCACCTCCGGGGCGTACCAAAATTCACATAAGAAATGTCAAATCGGTCAAATATGAATAAATTTGATTCATAGGTAATATTGCCCCATTGAGATGGAAATAAATTTTTATAAATGTAATAAATTTGGGACGTCGAGAATTTTCGACCTTGTATTTAATCTGAATATAACCGAGTCAGTAGCCCTTAGCCTCTTTTTTTGCATACTCGTTCAATGGATCTATTCCGTGTGGCCTAGGGCACTTAATTCTAAATTGTATTGGGGTCATTTGTGACGGACTGAATATGACGTAAAAGCTTATTTTACCTCTCTAATTAACATATATCGATCGGGAATATTCATATTGGATTTAAAATACAATATTTCCATTCTGCCAACGGGTAGGATATGGAACTGTTCAGCCTAGCGAGTTTGCCAATTTTCCATCCACAGATTTAGTTCGGTTCAAATGTCATTGTCAAGGATGTGTTGTAAGCATCACGAGATGTATGCACTATATGAAAAGATGCATGTGATCCACAATAAATACGATACTTTATCGTATTTTGTGCTTGCACATTTAAAACATGTATAGTTACTGACGATGAGTGGCCTTGCATGTTACTCTCATCAGTTCAATCAAATGTATCTCTCACGTGATTCAACATGTGTATGCTGCGAATAAATACTTTCTATTCTGTGACGGCAGACGATTATGACAATCTATTCATCTTGATCCACTATCGCACGATCTCTTTTGATTCAACAGCTCCTTATAGATGATAGCCATCTTTCAAACCCCAGGTAATAAGAGGAAAAATCACAAAATCATATGGATGAAATAAATTCTCGAGACATAAATATTACACAATGGAAGCAATTTCATCGAATTCCAATACACGAATATGTGAATGCCCGGATTTCCATGAAAACAATATTTATTTCCTTCATATAAATACTTATACGGAAATACTGTAAATAGAAAGTATCGAAGAAAGTTATGACAAAATTGCATGACCTATACTCATCAAATTAAAATATCAATTTTAGCGATTAATTTCTCTTGCTTCTGTTATTCATTGCTATCAATAGTGCAATTATGTCATAAAAGTTACAAATGGTGATAAGCCTGGACAATGTGAGATTTTTAATCCCCTCTTATTCTCTAATGTAATTACTGAAGAGTTGGGTTTGGACGACTCACGTTGTTGACAAAGGAAGTATGTTATGAGCTCAGAATGGAACGTGTGAGTTTGAACAAAATCATATCAACTCATTAGTATGAATCCAACGTTTCTAAAGCTCCTATAAAATTAATGTACTGAACTGAGAGAGTCACAATATTGATTGACCGATGTATCACGATGATTATTTTTATTGTGTATTCACTCAAAAGGTGGTTTATTACAGATTATCATTCATGTATGAATCGAGTGATCAAAAGCACCTGGGGATTGATTGTGAACTGTGATATTAGCCGACATGAATGTTTCAGCATTCCCAAGTTGCCGTTGATAACTTACCCTGGTTTCCATATCGATGCACCCGGTTGACGTTTCACAGTAGTGAACCTTGTTGCATATAGATATTGAACAATTCAATGTAATGGCGAGACGCACGCGTCGTGATTCCCACTTCCCGATTATTTATCTATTACAATTGTCGGATTCGGGCGCATAATAAAATATAAACAGTAAATAGCAAGAATAGTATGATGCAGCAATATTGTATGAAAAGATGAGAAAATGCAAGAGAAATGAAAAATTGTTCGCAAATCCCTAGCATAGTAACCTTACATATCCACCATACCAAAGTTTTATATTTGGATTCCGTGTTTTGAGGAATGCAGTTTCTGGCTTCCAAAGATTCTTCAGATGACACACCGACCATGTCACAGCATATACACGACATGTATACATCCCTCTTCTCGGCATATGCAGTGCTTACATCCGCATGAGAAAAAAAAATTAATTGCTTACAAAATTGAATTGGAAACATAAAATGGTATCAAATGGTTTTCATGAAGCACATCTCACGAAACAGAGTTTCAGGATTTTTGTATGGACGATCATTCTTATAATTCATTTCGAAAAATCAAATGGAATCCATGGAATTTGTTTCAGATTTTGCGATCTCTCGTGTGTATATACATGAAAACTATGGATAGTAAATTACGTAGTTGAGTACGGAGAAAATCGATGGCTCAGCTCTGACTCGGCGTAGTGTCCATTGTATTTAATGTCAGTAGACTACACGAACGTACAACACAATTTTCCTCGTAGCTGCATATCAATATCGGAAAAAGTAATGTTTCGTATAGCCCGACGAGCCATGGCTGCAGTTCCATTAAGCGCAGTTGCTGTATGCACGGGTACTTACAAATATATCTGTGCTCTGAAACATACAGAACATGCTGTAATCTACCGATTTATACATTAAGTGAAGCGTGCTAAAATCTTCATGCTCGAGATGAGTATCGTATTGAGTATCCACACGACTGTTTAGGCTCCAACATTCGTATGATGGTCTCAGATCTTCAACAAATGATATCGCTTCAAATTCTCCACCATCCAAGTACTTCTGTGGAGAAATAAACAGTCGAGATCCGAAAGAACATCTCAGAAGATAGAATATAGGGAAATAAAAGCGCTCTGCGAAATCTCCTACACAATCATGAATTGTTGCAACCCACTTTTTTACTTTCTCGTGCTGGAATTTGGGGTCGGGTTCCTCTAAAAGACGAGGAGGTTCGCTTATTTTGGCTGATGCAAATTCATGGTTGCACGTTCCCTTCTCTATCCTCTCAACTATCTCATTCATTCTTTCCGTGATTATGAAGTAACTGGTATTCAACATGAAGTAATGTCTTGATGGATGTATCGAATGAATATAATAAGCATATTCGCAGGGTTGTGACATATATCTTCAATGTTTTACCCACATGAGATGACTTATACAAATTTATTTGCACTGGTGGATTATGACGGATGAATGAACAACGAAAGATTTAGCTGGTGGAATTGTCAGAAACGTAACTTGGATGCATAATATATATGATGAAATGATTGTAAATGCAAATGCTTCTGCGAACAATGAACTTGCACACGGGAGTTTGTTGAGAACTCCAGCCAGTGCTTTCATTACGCCTCGGCTTCTGGTACTCTATTACGAATACTCATGCACCTCTCTGTCGATTCTCACATACCCAATTTTTATTGTAAACAATGCGTTCGCGTATACATAGATCAAAATGTTGAACTCAGTGTAATAATCTTTAGACACAATCTACAGGAAATAATCACGCATCATCACAATGCGTTGAATCAGTTTCGTTTAAATTGAAAATAATCGTCATTAATTTTCGCTCATTTGTGGGCCATATCGGGTCCGATCATTCATGAACTGGAATGCAGTGAGAATTGTATAACAGAGTAGTGAAGGAAATGAAGCTTTTGATCTTCATTAACGCTACGAACAATTGGATACGTGCAAAAGGCGTGTATGGTGTGGTGCGGTTCGGGAATATGATCGATTGTTGCACCAGCCGTTCATTCCCTTTACCTGAGTAAATTGTTCTTGAAACGACCAATGCCCAGAGAATCAACAGGTTGTTCTGACAAGGATGAGGATTGAACACCTAAGTACTAGCGGTAATGTGTGTGAAAAGTTCTGGAAACGAGAGGAACTGTGGCACAGAGTTATATTTCTTTGAATGAACTCTTGTATATCTCCTTGGATACTTGTGACTCGAATGCAGCGCAACTGAATAATGAAGAAAAATTTTGTTTTACGACAGAGTGTCTGTATAAATGCATGCAACTTTGCATTCTACTCAAGGGGCTATCTTTACATGCACAATATTGCCCTCGTAGATTTCCACTGAAGGAAGAGCCATAGTTTATCACTTTATATTTCAGTAAAGAGACTTGGAGAATAAATAATTACCGGAAAATACTCAATTCCCTTTTCGATTATTCGTACAGGTAATTTCATTTCACTTTAACAGCCCATCTACATATAATCAGTTGACAGTTTCTATTTTCCAAGCTGCCTATCCACGAGCAAAATGTGGGAGTCGTTCTCAATATTGGTCTCGCTTATTCATACATCACTTGATATGCGTCGCTGGTTTAGTTGAAAATAGATTAATCATGGAGAAATAGAAATGGATTTATATAAACCGAAAAACAGGGATTGTAGATACTTTATCTGTATCTGCTCGTGCCATTCAATATATGCAAATATCAAGTTCTTTTGATCTATTTGATCACACGACCTTAGTAACAGCCTCAGTTCGTTATTCGGATATTTGTGGGATTATCTAAAGAATATAGACAGTCTACACCATGTACAACGAAGAACTTGATCTCCAAAGAACTGGCCCAGCATGACTTAGATTAATACAAGAGTAGATCAATATTATATTGTTGCCGTTATATCGAATTAGTTGGTGCTCTCACATAAGATTTTGTATGGTAGAAAATGCAATGAAGAAGTATCCAATATTCGCAATCAGATGAAGCCATGATTAATTCAGATCCATCACAGATATCAATATTATGGTGGCATAACAGATGAGATTCGTTCACATTCTCTATACACTCGAAACTTATGATTTCATAACTTCTGATAGTTTCTGAATTGATCACTTGGTCATTGAGGAGAACATTGTCGGCTTAACACATTGAAAATTGAAAACACTCTAACCCTGCCTACGACAGAGCCCCGAAAGAAAAATATTTCTAGTATTTTTACGTGAATTCGTATATACTTATCTACATTGGATTCGGAATAGCATTGGAGCTTTCATGTAGCAGTATCAAACGATATAACAGTAATGGAACTTGGCGGAATGGTGAGGCTTCGAATCAAATCTCATAGTATAGACGCTAGTCGATTGGATCGTCCTATAGATATTGGGATGAGCTGGTTGGAAAACGACGCGGTATTTGAGCGTCACGTTCCTTCTTTTGTGATTTTTTTCATCCCCCAGAAATGCTTGTCCTTCAACTCGGATCGATATTTCAAGTACATGAGCGGCAACATTCAAGAATCTCTTAAAATTATATCTATTACGCCACTTTTACAAATAGCAATCAAAAGTAGTTTTCCCATCATCTATTGTGTCAGCACTTATACACGCTTAAGAATTCTCTGTGGTGGTCAGTCTCACTAACACCACCACGTATTTGTAATGTCATGATCACTAAGTATGTACAGAATGATGATAATGGCGATTCATTTTTGATCAGACACCTTCTTGAGTTGTGTGAAATCGAGACTAAAATTGCGATGCGAACATTCGCGTGAAATGTTCAGTATACGGCAGCGACGACGTCAGTCATCTAAGAACATTCATAAATATCGACCTGCAACATATAAAGACGAAGAAGCATGTCCTGGCACAAATCCACGACTTGCGCAATTCTCATCGCATCTCTGGATACATTTTGTATGATGAAATTTGATTCTTGATTCATCACACATAACATACGCATTTTACAAATCTGAATATTTCTATTTCAATCGTATGTACATTTGCATTCAAGCATGGTGTTGTCGAATATACACAGTGAGTAGCATATATTTTTTCGTATTTGCCAGTGCAAGTGTTAACACAGAATAAAAGAATAAAAAACAGAACTATATCGAATATGTGGGAGTACAAAGGCGAATTGATGGAATTCCGGAGATTGGAATTGAATCTCTTGAAGTGAAGTCTAGGCACACAACTCTCACTCCAGCAGCATGAAAAATATGATCACGTTGTGTCGCTATGTCGAATATTCGTTTTCTCCCTTGATGCTTTGTATTCCAGTGTCGTATTCCAGGTCGAAGGGAGAGTTTCAAGTACACGATAAAGCGGAAATCGTATGGGAGGAAGCAGTCGATGATGCTGTTGATGTGGGAAGTATACGCGTATACTGTGGCATTCGAAAAACAGACTGCTTCGAGATTCAAAGCAACAACCAGGTGACTTTTCACGCCATATTGCATAGCGGAATTGTTTTCGTATCATGCTAACGAAAGCTGTCAGAGCTTATAATCATGCACTGAATGTTTGTTTGCTTTTTTCATCTACATACGCAGATTCCGTTTTATCCGTTGCGAGGCAAAATAGAAGAGTCATTCATGGGATGAAAATAGGTTGAAATGAAACATTTTTCGAGTATTACCCGATGCTAATCTTCCCGAGAGAAATTGACCTAACTTATTCAAACACGTTGGATGTTAGAGAATAATTGAGATGAAAGCTAGTGTGGTTCTTGTTGGACGATTCGTACCCGCTCCGGATTTACGATATGAGAATGAAATTGACATTTTCATAAGAGTACTATTGAAAAAATGATGGATAGTATCATTTGAAAATTGATAATGAAGTTCTTGAATATAGTGCCAGATGTACTTATACAAAAGACTGGACGTTTCAGTCAATTATATTATGACAGTATTCTTCCTTGACGACCCGTGTGGATATAATTTTATCAGTAATGTGACATCGTTAATTCAATCTTGGCTTGTCATGCACCGTATTTCCAATTCTTCTGGAAATTCTTTGCAATTGATATTGATTGGCTGCATCGCAATTGAGTCTCCATTATAAGATACAATGCGCATTGGAGTTTTGATTCTGATTATCCACGTCATTGTTACCATTGATGATATCACACCTCGGATTCAAGATTTCAATACCTAGAAATTGAAATTCAATCATCGTGAATCTGGTGCTGGTATATTTGAGCACTTGCTGTTATGGAATAAAAAATAAATATGTTTACTGTTGAATAAGTCTAAGCATGATGCATTCCTGAATTCATGCCGTCCAATTTTGTAAACAGTTCTATCGATTTTCCTATGGAGAAACCTTATCAACCCCAGCAATTTACTCGGTGAACACGATTTAGTGGTCGACCTTCGCAGTCGTAATTCCATTAAAATTAAAACCTAATGATATTTTCCTTCGTTTACTCTGCCGCGCTCCATTTATTACCGCGATGTGACGCGCGTAGTGACCCAACCTACTGGTTATTGCGGGAAGTCTAAGGGGTCCGCATAATTACTCTGAAACTGCTGCTGCAACTGCTGCGTTATTCTACTCAACCCTCGTTGGTGGTAGTGCAACGAGCCGCGCTACTTACCAATGTTCCAGTTATTGCTATTCTCTGAAACTTCGTCCTACCGCTGTTCCTCTCTTTAGTCAGACAAATGTGTACTGTCAACCAGACGAGAATGGCGTTGTTATTTTTGCTGTTATATATATTCATATAGTATTGTTATTTCGTGAGACAAATGATTGTGTATAGACGTGTACAATCATTGATGAATCGGCCGTTCTATATAACATTACTTTCTCTATGTGGAAAATGCTTCAGCTTCACGACGAATTCAGAACCCTGTGCAACATATATGGAAACGGTGAATTCCGCATTCATTCCATTTTAATTCGTGTTCGATAGCCTCAGGTCTGTATGCGTCATGTTTCATTCGCCATTGTTCGATTAGTGATTTCGATTGCATGTTATTCAATTTGTGATAACACTGCACATGACATGCTCCAGGGGACTTATTTTGATGCCTACGAGCCAAACATGTCGGAATTAACCCCATGTTATTGCAAATGTACTTTTCTTTCGGTGTCCCCTGAGACCCAGCTGATTTCGACAATTTGGAAAAAGTATCGGATTGAAATAGTTCAGCATACATTCTCAAGAACAAGAACACGAGATCAATTTCAATTACTTTTCTCTGGTATTGGGTAAATCAGCTGTTCGAAACAATTTGATGCGATGAATGAATCCGTTGAACAATATCCTGTCAACTACTCCAACTTATTCATGCTTAGTCAATATACTCGATTTTGACTGTGATTTTATTGGTCAACACTTGGTAATAGCTGAATTCAGCCGACATCTGTTGACTCCAATTGATCGTTAAAGCATCGGTGTGCAATAAACTGACTTTTCCAAAAGTATGTATTCAGCAGAAACATTCACAATCAAGATATTTTGTATCACCTCAATTGATATACCCTCATAGGAAATATATCGTGGATCCAACGATCGCCTAAAAACTTCACAGTTGACGAACGGCATTCGACTTCGAACCACAATATTGAGGGAATTTGGAGAGGTAACACAATTTGTAGGAATCTGAAGCGTTGTGGCTCAGACGAGTTGACGTCTATTCCGAAACAGATCAATAACTGTCGCTTCTGAGTATTGCTTATTTGGACAGGTCAGATTGTAACCGAATGGCATCTTCAGTTGCATTTTTATGTCCCCAAACGAATATTGGATGGAGAGCTATTAATCAAAGCTTCCATTATCGCAAAGTTTCCACTTATGCAAAATTAACAAAAGAACTCTGTTGTAATCCATGATAGTCCCTCTGTTCAACTGGAATGCCTATTGCTAAACCATTATTGTTCACTCTCTATGCACTCAAGCTCTCATGCAGGTTCAAGCGACAAAGGTTTGCGGTATTTATTCCTTCTCCACCCGCTAGTACTCAGACTCGCACATTGAAGGCAGCATCCTAGATATAAATGGAAGTCCCCGTCAATCCAAGGCACCCTTCTCTAACATTCATTAAGGGACAACGGGAATTAACGTACCCTAGCCGCTCGTGTCATTAAACATCTTCCCTCGGCTTTCAGCAGTATCCGGTCATTGTTCTTAGAAACGCACCATGCTGTTGCGCATAGAACCGAAATCACACGTCCCACCGCAATGTACTCTTTTATGTTGGACAATATATATATATATACTCCTGAAGTATAAGAAGTCTTTGATATTTATGGCGAATATGAAGACTACTATTGAAACGGGCTAATTTCATAGTCTCCTCAAACAGATGTGTTCATCATTGAGCCGTAGCATTTTCATGTTCCGTGAAGATAACATTCATTTTGTTTCAAATATGAATTCTGCGATGAGCCACGTTGGATGTCTGAGTGCTAGAGGGAATAAGTACATTACGTTCACTGACCACATTCTCGCTTATTTTTTTCACCATATGTATTATTATTTTTACGTTTTAATTAACAATTTATGATGGCAGTAGCACAAATGAATAATTTAATTGTCATCCTCCAGTGAGAGCAGCGACAAGTGTGAGTGATAACAAACAATAAAGATAATGGCTCGGTTTCATTATTGTGCTCTTTAATTTCATGGTGCACTTACACGACCGCAATTATACGCACATCAGACATATAGATGGATCTACATGCGTAAATGCGTTGGTATCTTTCGTGGCGCAACTACGGATGCAGTTTATTCACAAATTGCATAATCACCCATATTACGGCCATTACAAAGCATCAGAAAAGCCGACCTCACAAATATTAGTCGTTTAATGGTTCTCCATTTTTAATGATGGTGTATTGGGGTATAAAAGCGAGAATTCAAGGGGTCCTACATTGGTGTGCTCCGATCCCCTTTTTATAGGCCAGTACTTTCCACCCTATTCGATGGGGTTGCTCAACATCTGGAGACTCACCCGTATTGTACACACAATTTCGAATCGCTGAGTCTATTCACGCGTACAGAATAGCTCGGATCATGTGTTGGATAAATAACGGGATGCCATAAATATTGTTGCAACGTGAAATCAATATATAATCTGCGCGCACATGATGCTCCCGAAGTTTTCACATACTGGAAAAGAATTGAGCGACGTAGTTCATGATTCAACTCAACTCAGTGAAACGTGAAGAGTTATCAGAATCTCATTGCTATATCATATCTTCAGTCAAATGCAGGAATACTGTATCAATGGAGGATACACAATTGTAAGGAAGTGTCTCTACGTTCTCAGTTTTTCTTTTAATTTATTGGTTCTATGTTGCACACAAGTGCTGATTTTTTTTTGATCGAACTAAGTGCACAACCTCAGAGCTTAGACCCATTTAGATTGCTCTTGAAACGCGAATGCCGTACGCATCCATATCATAGATAAATATGAGGTTTGGAACAAGTGCTTGCAATCAGTGGAAGATGTTCCTACATGATTATTATTTAGTTACAACAAAAATATCTTCTGTAGTCGTAATTTTCATTTGCAAAAATTTGTATATGCGCTGGTCGGTTTTTTATTTCTGCATCACACTGAACAGGACTCGCATAACAGAGGATTCCAGTTCGACGATATATCTTTCGCGAAGTGATGCAATAAGAAGTATGCTCGGGATATCTAGAAAGAATGGTGATAACGTCAATTCATTGAGCTCACTTCAGATGCATCACGTTTCTCGTTGTTGATGGCGGGGCGGGGGTAGCACACTGTTCCACTAGAGAGAGCTTCCAAGCTAAGAGGTGCCACAATCGAATGTCTCGAAAGAAGCACAGAGCGCACAATTCCATAACACACAACTGTTCCAACGTAGACACACCCTTCAGTTCTCAAAATAGGCTTTTCTTTTATTCTTGAATACTAAACTTCCATTCTCGTCATCTTTCAAACTTCGCCAATCAATCTTTCGATGACTGTATTCACACACATTCTATATGTTACGAACTATTTTATAGATAGTTTTAATCAAGTGATAATATTCCGTTTCATCAATCAAATCTTGCATGCAGCTATACTTTTTATCGGAAGACCACACAATGTAAAATGATCCAACAGGACTGTGATGAATGTATGAAATTCTGTTTATACAATAGATTAAATCAAAATGAAATACATCAAAAAGTTTCCAAACAGAAACTCATGCTCGGGCCATATATTCCAAAATACATTTCAGCATTGCACAAAAAAACTGTGAGACCAACATGAGCTCTGGAGTGTAGTTCTTCTTATTCTATTCCCACTCGCATTGCTAGCGAGAATTTTTTCATACGATGGACGACAGTTAAACTCCGATGCAACTATATAATGCGAACCGTGACAATATTTTACTTTTTAGCGTAGTTGTTGTCCAATCTTCTTGTAACGCCATGATGTCACATGACAAATGGCTTTGGGGTACTTATTGTCTCGAGGGAAATGAACGTTCTCGCTATAATTAACAAGCTAAAGTTTCAAGAAAAAAATTATGGATCTAAACGGATGTCATATGAACGTTTGATACTTCAATGTAATTCCCTTTCTTTCGACATACGTGGAGAAAAAATGTTCACTTTACCTAATGAGAAACAATATGTCAATATGAAGCATCACTAAATTGAGCAATAGGATCATTCCAGAGTATTTGTTGCTTGTCAGATGTTTGCCGATTGACTGCCCACATTTGCCAGAAGTCCGACCATCAATTTAATTCCAACTATTGAATCGAATTTCGTTAGGGGTCCAGCGGAATTAGACTTCTAGCAATCCATCCGTCTTAGTCTCGCTCTCGCAAACACAGTCTCCCAATCTTACTTTCCTCCCACTGCCGCTGTGTCTTCCGTTTTCCTCCGACACTCCCGCGTACAATCTTGTTTTCGCCTCAATTAATTGTACATAGACATGAAAGACATTTCCAACCGCATGACTTAGAATAGATGTAACATAAGTTTGTCCGACGCTTGCGGCGACATCTGGTAGTCCAACCAAGTTTTCTAGCGTTTATCGATCTTCAAATTTGTCAGTGAAAAAAAAAAAAATAACATACAGAATCAACAGAGTACTTTGCCAACTGAAACTGTGGTTTTTTTATTTGGTCTGTGATATATCATACGAGTAATATTTCCAACAATTTTGCTTCATTGTACAAATTAAATATTTTCTCTGCATTACCATAGCATACTATACACGTATTGTTTCAAGATAACTGATGTGATCGATCGTGACTTCATTGCTCAAAGAAGAACTACGGTCAGGCGAAACAATTCCGTTTGCATCCAGAAGGAAATCACATCTATACACAATAACTTTCATGTGCACCCTTCTGTCGCAATAAGAATAGTAGTCTGGCGCCACATTCTTCTAGAAGTAGGACAACAATAGGATAATGTTGATGACGGCATCTCTGCGAATTCATTTCACAACTATCAACCGAGAGCTGGATTTTTCTCTGACATCACGCTTTCGTCTCCACCTTGAATGCCCTGGATATGAACCACGAACCCCTTCACGCTTCTTCTCGTCTGTGTCAACGAGAATTTTTGAGTACCTGTAGACAGGCTCCACCCCATTTGTTTGTGTTTTTTTATTTTTTTTCTCTCCAGCTGTGTCTGTTACCATTCTCCGCTGAACGCAATATGATTCGGATGTATGCCTTTCTGTATTGAGTTCCAATATTGTTTAGAACTTGGGGTGATATATTTTTTTAACGTTACACTTAGAGCTTTGAATAAAAAGTCTAATTTCCCCACATTATTATATAAATAAATATGAAAGACGGTAATTTGATTTTGAGACGGACTGTCCACTTTTTAATGCGCTCATTTATTCAGTTGCGCCGCTGAAATCCGTGGATAATTTTTTGATTTCATCGAAGTTGCATTCAGTTTGGCTGTGGGCTTTTTCGCTGACATTCCTGATAAACTCATTTTCACTCCCATAGCGCCAAGAATTTCCTGAGGACCAAATTGCGCAACAATGGGTTCGCATTTTTCAGTATGAGATCCAGTCTTTTTATCTAACTTTTTGGACATTGCGTGTCTTTCATTCAATTTCAAAGTTTCGATTGACGGTTCCAACTTTTCGGCTGTAATAGAATTCAAAGACAAAGCCTCGTGAATTACTTTTGACTCGTTCATAATTCCATCACCGTCATTGCTCTCGGGTGAAATTTCACTCGAACGTTCAAAATCAACGAGACGCTGTCTATTGATTGTTTCAACCTCTGTTTGTTGATATCCTCTTTTGCCGTCCTTCAACATCTTTCTCAGAAGCATTGGCGGTGAACTGTTTTCTCTGAGAATTTTCACTTTTTCTTGTTCCGTAAATCGTGGCAAATCGACTAATTGCAGTGGCAGAACATTATTCGATGAATCAGCAATCATTTCTTCAATCAGGACAGTCATTTTTCGCTTCTCATGATTTTCGATAGAGCTATCTGTCTCCTCGGCGTCTTCTGAATGAATTGATGAATCTTAAATCAGAAAAAAAACCATTCATTATAACGACTTGTCGATGCTGTCGATTAAATAGTTGTTATTAGCAAAAGTCATTCAATTTTGTGAAAACGATGGTAGAATGTGTGGAGATCAAATGTGATTTTGATACAATATCAACGACATTGTCTGCGGCATAAATTGATAGATTGTTCAATTAGTTAATTTGAAGGACGCTGAATTTCAAAAGAAAGTCTAGACAACTCGGGTTTGCATTTAGGCACCCAGCCAAAGCTTTGCAACTCCCGCTTGAGCTCTGTGCATGCGTACTCTGACGATTTGAGTTCACCAGATTAACTATACAAACTTTCATGTGTGATTTTCATCCCTCTCCCCAATAAATTCACGTTTATAATCACATAAGATCAAATATGCGTATGTATATACCTATTTGATCTTTACAACAAATTTCAGGTGCACAAATTTCATCGCCACACAAATTTCCGTTACCAGTACGTTTCCCCATCGATTTTGGAGTTTTCTTCCTCATCGTTACTCCTTCTCTTTTGCTTGATCTCATAGAAGCCTCAAACATCTCGACGTTACTGCCCTTGTCATCGCTGTCGTTCCCCTGTTGATAAGTTTTGTCTCCCATCATAACTTTTTCGTCCGTTATCTCAGTTTGCCCTGTTGCTTCAGTCCGATCTTCTATTTTATCATCGTCGTTTGTCTCTTGCTTTAGTGTGTTGTGCTTCCGCTTCACAATCACAATTTCTTCAGCTTTGGAGGCTCTTTCACTCCTATCTTTGCCAGTCGATTCCTTGAGGATGCGCTGCTTTCGGGTATCCCGCTTTTTACCAATGTCCTTATTTACTTTCAAATCATCGTGCTTTCCACGTTTATTTAGGGCTTCTTTAATTGATAATGTCGACGCTGTACTTTCCAATATTTCATTCTGCGCAGCCGCTGCTATATCTGTGTATTTTCCCATTTCCTAAAACGATACGAACGATAAGGGCGACAGCCATCAATCTCGTTATCTTTCATTCATCGCGATTCATCTCTTTTCACCTTGCCATTCGCAAGTTCATCGAATTAATCGATAAATGCAACTCACAATCTTTCTCCGTTATCGTACCTTTTCGATTGCCTCAAAATATCGTTGTTCCACGTCAGCCAATTCCGAGTCACCCAGCAACGCCCAGATATCTTTTGATTTTCTTTGTCTCATCTTCTTTCTTTCTTTCTCAAATCTTCTCTTCTCATCAATTTTTCTATCTTTATCTTGCTTCCGTGGTAAATTTTTACTCCTAAGTTTCGCTGGAATTTCATAATTCGAATAAAAGTTCAAACATTGAAGACGTTCAAGTCATCAACCGAAAAAGCTAAATTCTACCCCGTGGTGATGGAATAGATAATTCCGAGTCTTGATAGACAATTCTTTGTGCAAGTCGAGTTTCCTTCTGACGACTATCGACTGCCTTCTCATAGCGGCTACATTGATCGAAGAACTGAAATGATGCAGCGAAGGAAAAATTG
Source organism: Meteorus sp. PSUC_FEM 10030008 (assembly GCA_018881525.1). Taxonomy (NCBI): domain Eukaryota; kingdom Metazoa; phylum Arthropoda; class Insecta; order Hymenoptera; family Braconidae; genus Meteorus; species Meteorus sp. PSUC_FEM 10030008. The sequence goes on along the minus strand of JABMBR010008462.1, from coordinate 23,736 downwards.
TCTTGAAGATGTAGTTAGTATATATGGATTCGAAAAAAAAGATAATGGAATTCTTCTGAATGTATACCGCTGTGATGTGGTTTCTATCATTGGGTGAAGTGCTTGTTAATGCATCTGAACATTCGACGAGGTATATTTTTCCCTTGTCACTACCAACTGCGACCAATTTACCATTGACATGAGGTGCAATAGCCCGTAGACTGTCTCCACATAAACGTGTCGTTGTAACTGGCGTTTTCAGGCCCAGCAGAATATCGAATATCTCCATTGTACCCTCGTTATTTATTACGTAAAACACCGAACACCGTGAAGTACTCCAACAACCACCTGTCAGGATAGATTTGTGTTGTCTGTGCGAATATAAAACCGGAGGCCGATGAGAGAATTCAATTGTTATCTGCGTATCTGCCGTACGAACTATTGATGTTCTCACCTAGTGGAAACCAAGTTTCCTTCTCTCGTGTCTTCGGCCCAAATTTTTGTTGACCAATCGCCAACCGTGAGGAAATTTTTCAAACTGAATGGGTTACGGTCGATAGCCATGACCGGACCGTAATGGCATTCGAATCTGATCGCTATCTTTTCAGCAGTATTTTTGGCTTTGCGTGTTGCATTGACGATAAATCCATTTTCAAGGCCAGCAATGAATTTAGTACCCATTGTCGTTTCATATTCCAATGACGATACACCTATCGCATTGACCACACTCCCTTGTAATGGATTCACCAGATCCATTATCAATGATTCTGTAGGTTTCCGGAGCATCCTCATGTCCCACCAATAAATGGTCCCTTCGATTGATGCAGAGAAAAATTCTGAATTGGTTTTCGAGTTGATCCACAATGCGCAGTTGGCTGGATACCTTCATCCGTCATATGCAAAGAGAATATTTATAATTTATTTGCATAATACATTTTGATTAATTTATCAATGGAAATAGAAACTTACTTATGACTAAATTGCGCGTGAGAACTCATAATAGGCGTTTTACCGCTACGAATATCCCAATTACAAACTTGGCCGGATATGAGACCACTGATCAGTAGAGAAGGATCACGTGGATTGAATTCAATAGTCACCGAGGGGTGAGATGCCGACAGTTCTATTAACGGCTTGTTCGAATTTTCTGATAAAATTCGACAAGTCTTATATATTTTCAAGTTGAGTTTGACTTCGGTTACGCATATAGTTTTGTAGTTGAACCAAAGTGTACGAAAAGGAAACTCCTTCACTCACCGACGTCCCAAATGTAGGAATATAGACTGAGGTTATTCGGGAGATTCGAGAACTCTACTGAGCAATATGCGCCCACCAGTTGTCTTCCATTATCTGACGACCATGAAAGATGAGTTATTGGCCGTACCATGTCTTGCAAATCTTTATATACGTTGACAGTTCTGAGAGAAAAGAGAAGGAAAAAAGAAATGAGCAATACAAAACCAAGATAGATTTCGTTTCGAATATTAATCATTCATACCTCACACTTGGTGATGTAATTTTTGGGAGAACCAAGTCATGGAAGTACTGCTCGTAAATGTTGATAGCATTATTCTGTAATATGTATCGCTCCATTGGCTAGATGGAATTATTATTTATACTTAATGTATGTTGAGTAAATCTCCGAATATTCTTAATGTTTCATGAAATTATTCAAACATTTACTTCCATAAGCTTGTGCATTTTTGGTGCCCAGTTATCTTCTTTTTCGATGCGTCGGCGATATCTACTCACTGCTTCTTCATCATGTGGATTAATTTCCTTTGGCCAACCACCCTCCGCATGATCCATCCCACTCTCTTTCGTGTTAACACTTTCTGTTTGTACCTACAATCAGATACGCGAAACCTATTTCAAGAGACTATAATTGAATGATAGATTTTGAACAACGTATCTCATAATACTTTCCTCATGTGCAGCGAATTGCTTGGACACTTGAACACCACGCTCCGCTGGATTTATATGAATATAATCTTTCCTCACTTCGGGATCTGGATAAATATTCTCCTCCACGCACGGATCCGAATCGTCGAAAATACATTGTTTACCGAATTGCGATCGGGTTTTCACATATACATATTTAATCTCCATTGCAATCAATATATTTTATATTAATTATGAACAATATATGATTGTAGCATAAACGGATTATGATTTTCAGCAATAATTCGATAATAGTTGATGACATTCATACAGTCATTGCAAAATTATTTTGTATGTTTGACACGCGTCGATATATTTTCAATATTCTGGGTGGGTGCTTGTGTTTTGTTTTTTTCTGTTTGATATTGCTTTCTCATTTACTTCCGCTCCATTCAATGATCATCAATATACTATCGATCAATCATCGTCCTCATCTGTATTGCAATATTATTGGAGAATTGGTCCATGAATAGATAAAATGGTATTCTGCAATTGACTGCAATGTGCATCCAAAATGTCGTTCTATTTTAATTTGGAATAGAGATTATACCGATTGTTGTTGCATAACAAAAACCACGGCAGCATTAATAATCAATATAAGACATCATTCAAGCTGGCTGAAAATGTCGGATAGTTCGCATGTGAAGTTAACGCGTCAATTTTTTCATATAAAATAAATACTGAGTATGTATCCATCAACAACATTTATACAGCCTCAAATGTCAAAAGTCTCACTTATTTGATGAATGGAGACATGATTTCAAGTCCACTCAAGCAGTTCTGGAGCAATTATCTTGTACGCACGATTTTATTCCGTATTTCCATAACTCTCTTTGAATCCCATCCCCACCACTTAAATCCGTGGAAGCTTCATAGCAAAAAAAAATCACAAGCGTTACTTTTTATGAATCAAAATCGACGGAAGTGTTTCAATAGATGATAGATCTGCTTATATGCCGAAAATTGCATTGACAACTGAAGAGTTTCATAGTCCCAAATCCAAAGTCATGAAGGACTTGGTTCATATTCCTACGAGAGAATAGGTCAAACTGAATTTTACTGATTATTTCGAATGTTTCAGATCGTAGATGATTGGTATCACTTCGAATACCCAACATTGGTAAAGAGGTCTGCACAACCACATATGGGGATGCATAAGCGACTGTTGAATGACACAAGAATAAGAAGAGCGGAGCAACAGCGAGTGAAGTCGAGAAAGAAGAGGGACTTAATCCCTAAACATGGTCCAACTAATGTCAAAGGACTTTTCAATGACGACAAATGGCCTCATATGTGGTATTTGGTGAGTCAATGTACCCTATATAGTTTTCACAAGATTCTTATGCTACAATTAGGAATTGGATAGCTGTCAAGACACAATTTTTGTTTTCTTCATACAATTCTGAGGGTTTTGAAATACAATCATAGTTCATACAATCTACTAAAGAGTATGGAAGTGTTAGTAGATCATGGCGTGAGAAGTTAAAACATCTGAAATGTTTGATTTCATAATGTTAATGATTTATTCATCCCGAATTTCCCAGAATCGAGGTCATGGTCTGGACATGAATGTGATGAATGCATGGGCACTGGGGAGAACTGGCCGTGGTGTAGTTGTTTCAATTCTGGACGACGGTTTAGAAAACGATCATCCGGATCTCATTAAAAATTATGTGGGTATAATGATACAATCATTCCCCCGAATATCAACATCATAAAATATATTTTCTGATCAGGATCCTCAAGCAAGTTTCGATGTGAATAGTCATGACAAGGACCCAATGCCGCGTTATGATCCTGCAGAGAGCAATCGTCATGGCACCAGATGCGCGGGAGAAGTAGCTGCTACTGCGAATAATTCAATTTGCGCTGTTGGAGTTGCTTATGAAGCTGGTGTTGGAGGTGAGTTGAAAATTCACTTAATTTTCATAGTTACGACCATACGATCAGAGACCACAGAGTATGAAACACACAATATTCGTCTTCATTAAACGATACCATTTATGGATACAGGAGTGAGAATGCTCGACGGTGACGTAACTGATGCAGTTGAAGCGAGATCTTTGAGTTTAAACTCTCAGCATATCGATATCTACAGTGCATCGTGGGGCCCGGATGATGATGGGAAAACAGTTGATGGACCTGGTGAACTCGCCACGAGAGCATTCATTGAAGGGATCACCAAGGTAATGTTCATTGTAACAACTGTGACTATCAAGAACTGCATTGAATCATAAAAATTCGATATCATGTAACTTATCTCCAATATACATCAATATAATTTCCGTGGCTGGAATGAATTTATTATCATGAGACTATGGAGAATCGCTATGTATTGTTATATATACACTGTACTTCTACACCAACTGGTCTTTTGTTCATTATCAAGCATCTATCATAACATCATGAGGAAATTTATCCACAGTTCCCCTCTCAGAGATAACTGTGAACGGATACATAATGAATATAGTAATGTTGATGATATCGAATTGAACTTGAAATCTTCATGGAAATTCATAATATCCGTCATCTATTTTTATATAAGAAATTCCATTCTATGATTGGAATCTCATGATTATTTACGTTAGTCGAATTCATACAGCATAGAGGTCAAATATATCGAGATAAAAATTCTATCTTCGGCTGTGTCCTGTCATCAAAGAGTTTATAGTTAATGCTTTTAGTTTCTTTCTTTAGTATGGGCGCGTAAACCAAAGCGATTCCATTTCAGCGCCCATTACCACTTCAAACTTACTTCGTTCTAACTTTGTAATTAACTGGACCCGTTGAATCATATGCAAATGTTTAGTAGTTCCGCATGCTTGCTCATACTCCGAATCTCTCTTCTTAATGAAAATAAATACTCTATAAAACTCTTTCTGTTCTGACATCTATGAACCCTGTTAATGCTCCTAGAGCAATATATGATAATCTGCTCTTTATTATTTGTTGCTGGAATAGGGTCGCAATAAAAAAGGCTCAATATTTGTTTGGGCATCGGGGAATGGTGGTCGTGATTATGACAACTGTAATTGTGACGGTTATACGAATAGCATTTGGACATTGTCAATTAGTAGCGCAACGGAACATGGTTCAGTACCATGGTATAGTGAGGCGTGCTCATCTACATTGGCCACAACGTACAGTTCAGGTGGCACAGGCGAGAAGCAAGTCATCACAACCGATTTGCATCATAGGTGCACTAGTACACACACAGGGACATCAGCGTCAGCTCCTCTAGCCGCTGGAATATGTGCACTAGCACTTCAAGCCAATATGAATCTTACATGGCGTGATATGCAGCACATTGTTGTCAGAACTGCCAACCCTTCAAATTTAAAAGCAAATGACTGGGTGACGAACGGTGTCGGAAGAAGAGGTGAGTTAAAACATTAAATATTATTGAGTGAAATGATGGTGATGTATGTAATGACACCATTGTTTTGAGTGAGTCAGAACAGAACATACATATCAAAATTCACTCATTTCAGTCAGTCACAGCTTTGGGTATGGTTTGATGGATGCAACTGCAATGGTTCTCCTAGCAGAGAAGTGGCGAACAGTTCCGGAGCAACATAAATGCGAAGTATCGGGGCCACAGATGAATAGGTGAGCTGATACAGTAGTGCGTGTACTGACGGACAGCTAGATTATCCTCTCATTTTCTGACTATTGACAATATCAAGAATTTTTCGTGAGATCGAATTGGACACATGTTGAGAAAACCATTTTCCTTCATTTTGTAGAAAAATTCCACCACGGAGTCAAATAGTATTAGTATTGACAGTGCAAGAATGCAGGAGTCTCAATTTTTTAGAACACGTCCAGGTATCATCAATTTTCACAGTTATTATATGCAATTACCTCGGCCAATTGTCATATATGTATCCAATGAATTATTGATTTGTTCCAGGCCAAAATTTCACTGATGGCATCCAGACGCGGTGATCTCAGAATTACACTAACGTCGCCACAGAATACAACGAGCACTTTATTGGCAAAACGACCTCATGACATTTCTGAAGCGGGTTTCAATCAGTGGCCGTTCATGTCGGTTCATATGTGGGGCGAACGACCTCACGGAAAATGGAAGTTGGAAATTCACAATGAGGGCCGATACCTTGGTGAGATATCAGATTCATCTTATCCATTCGAATAGATTTAAATACAATAGCACTGTTATATTTATGATCGTCATCTGATATGATGCGATTGTACATAACAAAAACCAGCTAATTATGGTACTCTCGTACACCATACATTTCATAATCGATAATAACACAAGTTTGGTCCACCCCGAATTTCATAAGAGTAACGATCGAATTTCCTCAAAGTCTACCATTCATAATGTAAATGTTGGAAATCAATCCCTGAGTCAAATATACGAAACAATCATATTGCATATTGTATTGCGAATGAAAGTGTCGAATGTAGCAACATAAGTCTCTAGTGAAACCGCAGTAATTTATTGAGAACTCAAAAGATAATTGCAACGCAGAAAGTGAAGCTCTCAGCACACCAATCATAGAAGAACATTGTATCATGATTATTTTCATTGAAATAAGCTTGATGGATGTTTTAAACATCGGTATTACTAAACGACTTCCAACCGAAGGTCGTTCCATGTATACACAATTTTGCGTAATTTTTGGGTAGATATACATAAATGCAATATGGTGCGTTTGAACAGTCTCAATAACCAGAGTTCTGGACGCTATTTATATACTATAGGTCGAGCAACACTTCTCGAATGGGCTTTGATATTCCATGGTACCACTACTTCACCCGATCGTTCCGATAACGCTCTGTACAGTTCGGCAAGTGTCAACTCACCCAGAAAGCCTCTCCCAAAATCATCCAATTACTCGAGAAACGGTTTAAACACATTCAGTATGAAGGGAAAGCAATTAACGAAACTTGTCAAAACAAATGGCAGTAATATGAGCCAACCGTACGTCGTCAATATACAAAATCAAACGTCAAAAAAAAGTAAAGCACGTGGCCAGCACAAAAATGGAAAGTCCACTAACAAATTATTACCACGACCAACTATGCAAACTTCACGAGGATTGGCGTCTGGTCGTGTATCGAGTGTCACTTCGAAACCTCGTAGTCGGAGTACACCGAAACCAATAATAGAATCAACAATGAAACCCACAAATCGACCGCAGAAACAGCGAATAGCAGAATCACCAACGTCGTCACCGCTACAAAGAGGTCTAATTCTTATGGAGCCTCCAATAAAGACAGCGACAAATAAAGTACCTGTAGTATTTCAGCAGTACCCAAAAATCCAACAACTCTATCCACTCTATCCAATCTATGCTGGTGCAAGAGGGGTGGATCAGCATACAACGCGCATCAAAGGTCTCGATCTTCTTCAAGACGAACAATTTGATTCAAGACATCTCCAGCTCACCGACAAGGGTACTGCGGAAATGTAGTCTTTCACATATTATGCACATATATATTTTACATTGCATCATTATTGCTACAGGCAGTTTTGTGTAGTTAGTGTTTTGTTTTACTTCGTATTAATGCTATGATTATCTGGTTATAATTAATTTCTCGTATGTTACATACTTTTTACCCCCAATTTGTTTAACGTTCACTCTCCAAACTAGTTAGGTATATCGAATATAGTTGAAAAGTGTAATATTCATTAGACGTTTTATATCTTTCTGAGTGCGTGTAACATATTCCATACTCAAAAGTTCAATATTTGTGACTACCTGAATCATGCACACGATCGATTTTGATAAAATACGTTCACGTTCGTTCGTCATCGTTCCGATACCGTCAGCGATATGCCTTTTGTATGGTAATGATCATAAATAAATCAGATTTCAATCTGTAATCGCATCTCTAGGAAAAGACTTCGATCCAAATTATATATATATATATTATTCTTTTTTTTATTCTTCATTTACTGTCAGTTCATCATAGCAGTACATTCCGTTTTTCTCGAATTACACTCAATCGAAATGCTTCGTACACACAATATACGTCGAGTGCTTCAGATGGAATTTTGCCATCGACACCATGAGGCTTTATTAATTTCCGCGCCGTGGCGCCAACGTGCGTCGCGTTTCAGTAGATTTTGTAGTTCTGTGAATTATTTATTCCCTGTAATAATATACTATATCAATTCCATAATAATGTCACACGCATTCCATCTGTCCCTCGAAACTACTTCATGATTATGATTGTCGATGATTTCCAATATTGTCTGCTAAACAGTTGGACGAAAAAGTATTCCCACAATTTTTGTCTATTTTTCGATGAGTTTTCACCTAGGGGATATTTCAAGAGTAGCTGAAGGATATGCGTTTTCTATTTATGATTATCATGGAACAACATGTATAATCATTGGGAATATAGGTATTCGATGTTCTTTACCAAACCCAGCTACATTTTATTAGTCGTACTGTGTGATATTATGTTGGTGAATTTATTCAGCATGATTTGTAACTTTAATTTCTCTGTTAACATGCTATTCGTAATCAAGATTTCTCTTTTATTTATTTTCAAATGTTGTAGCATGGCATACTGTACCATAATGCGATATTTGGTAACAAAGTTTTCTTTATTGCAGAAGGTATCTTGAAAGAATGGAAACTGGTGTTTTATGGCACGGAAACATCATTCGAGTCAGACGATGCATTAGATCATGCGAAACCCGCGTCACCGGTAGTGATACCTGATGAATCGGATAATAATAAGGGTGAATTTGATGGTGGTCAAAATGCTGTTGACACCGAGGGTGATCCATGGACTGGACGGCAACAATTGGATCAAATATCACATCCCGAAGTGCAGAAACCAACAACGGAAAATCAAACAAGTGATGCATGTCATAGCAGCAATTTGCACGGGTGCCTAGGTGGGTGCCTCCTCATACTACTCCTTCTACAGACAATGATTAAAGAACCCAGCTGAAGTAATTGTGCGTTAAGCTGGATAAAAAGCGCAGGCTATTGTCGTCGAAATTCAATGAAACGACAATGGTTGCGCACCGAGTTCACGCGAGATGATAATACATATAGAACTCATTCTCTTGGCTGTGACACTTGGCTTCCAGTGTTTATAATACCGCGAATTCCATTCCGAATTTATAAATAGGCAACCACGTGCCGCGTGATAATACGGTAATAACAGATGCACTATCAGTGTATTACGTGCATGAGAGTAGAAGAGTAAATGTCTCGTGTACGTATAAGGTGATGGTATAATGTGTTGAATCAATCATAATTCTGTGTGTGCGTGTGTGTGTGTGTGTGTGTGTGTGTGTGTGTGTGTGTGTGCGTGCGCGTGTGTGCGTGTTTGTGTTCCAAACAAATACAGATGAGATCAAAACGTCATATTCGTGGTGTAGATGAGAATGAATGAATCTAAAATTGTTAGGAATTTTGAATACTGTCTATCAATGCGTGGCAAATTCTATTCTCAACCTTTAGAAATAGTCTCGGGAAATAACGCCGAAATGTAAAAGAAAGATCCCAAAAAAGAGGGTGTCCGAAGTTGTAACACGAATTTACAAATTGAGTGCTTGAATTTCATCATATTTTTGCACAAAGAACGATTTTTTAATTTTTTCTTCGTTATTGAGCTGCATAATTATGTCGCTTCGTCTCGTTTCATACCTTTTCGATTTTTTCAATCGTACTTTAATATATGATCGTTCCTGAATGCCGTATATCCAGTACATTTAAAACACTGCCATCTGATTCAGAATCAACGAAAATGAGAAGAAAAGACGGGGAAAGTAGGAATATCCTTTGCAGTAAAACTCCAAATTGGCTTACGAATATTAAAACCGATATAACATGAACCAATATTTGAGGAATTTGTATGGTGGAATGAGAACACTCCAACTGTAAAGTCCGCTTGGTGTTCAAGAATATGAATTCATACAATACTTGCTCAAAACAATATTATCCAACACGTAACAATTCTAATTTTTAGAATAGTAGAATCTGGATAGAGTGGTATCGCCTGGTCAATCGAGATAGTAACATAAGTGTTCAGTTCGAATAGAGTATTACATTGGATGTATACGCATAACTTTTCTTCTCATGTTCTGTTATGAAAATTCATCGATTTGTATTCGTTGGTGGGTTCATATTTTTTTGTACTACAATGATCAATGATTGTACATGTTGATTGTGAATTAGGAGGATACATGTTTTATCATATATATAACGGACGGCTTGATAATATAATACCGTAACTCGATTGATAATTGCCCTTGTAACATATAAAAAAAAATATTAGCAAGCGAGCACAAGTGAGAAAAAAGAAGAAACTACCCTAATAGGCGCAAAAGATATTGTGCCATAAGTGTTCATTATACATGGTTTTTCAAGTGCCAAGATTCAACGTGGTCCTGACATTATGATATAAGTTATAGCTTTGCATTGAATATTGACAGATCGTTCTCTCTGTGCTTGAATTCATTACTATAGTCATTAATTTCATCGTTACCGTAAAACTTCAATCATGTCGTGACAAAAAGTGCAATTAAATAACAGAGCGATGGAGAAGAAGTCGAACAATTGATTAACAACTGAAACCTGTAGTGTTGCCAAATAATTAAATTGCGATAACTCCATTGTATTATGTCGTAATAATTGGAGGAACGAACGCGCAAATAGAAGGGTCATTGTGGGTGCTTTTTAATGTACAACAGATGACGAATCAGTATTATCTCATCCACATGACTCGTTAAAACTAGATATTTCAACACATTATTTGCCGCCATTATTTACGAATGAATTGTTATCTATAAGTACCTACATCAGAATGTGTATCCTTAGTTAGTAGAATCGACGAACTATTCAATGATTACAATCGTATCTCCATATGAAAATGCAATCCGTTCGCAAACATGACCGGATATATTTAAATTATTGATTTAATTCTGGATATGATCACTGGCATGTAAACTCAGTTCGTATACCACTTCACTGTAGAAGCAAACAGTGTAGCCAAATGAATTACAAATTTCTTCTGCTGTCTATCCATCTTATACATCCAATGAACCGACCGACACATAATCAAATTGAAATAATTTATACACACACCTATGATATATCAAAGAACTAACTATTAAACTATCAATCACTGGCTTCCTCATTTCGACTATTTCTTCAGACATATTCAGAATCATCACACATGGAACACTCAATAGGGAGAATATGATGATGTTCATCGATATACCGTCCTGCCATTTGACGTTTTGAAAAAAAAATTTTCAGCGACGAACAAATGCATGGATCGCTACGAATTTGATCAACATGAACATGTCCCAACGATTAATGTGTTGACTTGCATTTAAATGCAACTCTCGTAGATTGTTATTTTCTCTTTTTTCAATGAATTGGAATTCCTACACAAACATTTTCTAGATTTGAAATATTGCACGATCAAAGCAAATATTTAATTACCATATATTGTTCGGATAATGAACTGGATCGATGCAATTTTATATTGATATTCAACTAAGTGTTACGGTTATTATCATTATACATCTCGTAAAGTTAAACGATATCTGTGATCGAACTATATTCATGGTTGATTTTAAGCATGTTCTCCCTCTCATTTATGATGCCAGAATAACTGTGGTTCCTTTTCCATATTGCATAGTCATATTGATCATCTACCGGACGAAAAGTGAGTGCTATTGGTATTTAGAACACGTTGCACGATCATATTTTCTTGTTAAATTATAATAATATTATGAAATATTGTGTTGCAATTTTTTCATACATTTCTTATGCTTTATTGACATAAAAAATATACGGTGAAATTGTCAATTCACAAAAGCCACCGTGTTAAATATATTCATAGAAACCATAATAAGTTTATCCCATCATATTGATTCATGTAGATAATATTGTCCACTTTACATATCTACAATTCTTATATTGCATATCCTGTTATTATTGGATGATCATTTCAATTATACACGAAATTATTCCTATTACGTGAAATATTATGTTATGATAATTGATTGAAGAATTGACAGACAAGAAAAAAATTTATATGATATGTAAATTATTGCTGCAATCAAAGAATTCCGCGAGCAAAACGCAGTATAAAGCAGTGTGTTAATAGTTCTATAACATGAGAGAGGATTTTGGGTGAAATCTTACACCAATTACATCCATCACGAATAAAATTATACAACATTCATCACGCATTCATTCAGATTCCAGTGAATTTTCAAAACACGTTCTGCTGTGTATGCTGAATGCCGGCTATTAAAAAATCATGAGTGTAATCTGTTTCATCTGCTCAATCATAAATGAAGGAAAGTATACCATATGTAAAGATACCATTCGATTGTAACACGTCAATTAGAGAAAAAACCACCGTCGTTTCTGATTTGCGAATGGATGAATGGAATGAATGAAAATAATTTTAACGAACTGATTGAATGTCGTTAAATATGTCTTTTTTATTAATCATGAATGCGATATATACATATAAATATGAGAATAATAACACTCAATATGAGTTTGCGATTCGATGAGCTATGACAAATAATAACCGGGATTGATTGATTCAACTATATAGGTAATCAATATGAATACGAACATTCCGCAATCCTGATTGGAAGCGCTTAATATTTTTGAAAAACAACTGGGATATAGCACTGGACGGGCATTTTTAGTTGGCGGAATTGCATAGCGAAATCATAAGTGATTACAAAATTTGTGAGAAAGTCAGTTAGTCCACTGTATATGCATATGATAATGTGTTTGAAAATTGTAAATGTTTGTATGTATACTGTAACTGTATCTTTGCTTAAAAGTGAGAGTGGAGGGCGACATATCTTAAGTTATAGAGAGAAACATGGAGAATGTGTGATTTTAAATTTAACATGCGTGCGCAATAATTTTCTTTTTCCACCGGCTTGAATCGTAAGGATCAAAACGATTGCGAAAGCCGAGATCGATTTGAATTAATGAAACATGTAAGAGTCATTAAATTATTATAGAAAAAGTGAACTTTGAGGATGAGAACGAATGAAAAATTGCACACAAACTTCGCAAGTACATATGCATAAAACATTAGATATAATCATAATCAGTAAGTAATTGGAAATATAATGAATCCTATATACGAAAAATTTGTATATCGTGAATCTATTAAACGAGGAGAAGGATCCTTAATAACAAAATTCACGCTCATACCCTTTTATTATACTTGCATTCACACAATTCCAATCTACAAGCCATCATTTATTTTCCTAACTTCTACATCAGCAAATCTCTTGAACACGTTTTGTCACACAAACGTTCATAAAAAAATGGTAATGAAATCGTACATAATGGTCATCTGCATGTATCATAACAAACCCTTATTTCCATATCAGTTTCACATCCCATTCAATCATTACACAGTCTCCATAATCGTTTTTCTTCTCCATCTTTCATATAACCACTTCGACTAACTCCATTTTTTTTCGTTTTCCGCTGTGCAGGTGCCACATGGATTTTCTCTATTTTTTTAAAGTGTGTTTCTTAAATTATCCATAGGAAGTATGTATATATATATATATGCATTAATGTATGTATGTATGTATGTATGTATATACATACACATATATATTGTGAGTGCCGTCTCGTCTGGAGCGGTAAATGCGTTGCAGTGTGGAATTTCTCAGTTGAGTTACTTCCACCCACATCTTCGCACCCACAACCACATACGTATACAACCAATAGACCTATCCCTGAACGCTTCACCACCACGGTGAGTCTAATTTCTCTCATGCTATTTTCTGTAATCATATCCAAAACAAAGTCTCGCATTTTACATGTCACAGGAGCTTTCACATCTTCTCTGTCTGTGCATTTTTCGTTCTCCTCGCTTCATTTATAATTAATATTAACGATATTGTCATTCCGGTTATATTTGATTGACACCAGTGCATGTTAACTATATCGATGAACGTCTATGCCGTGGACTCAATAGTTATATTCAATATGCGACAATATGTATTAATACAACCATTCACTCACAGACAGACGTCACAATATGCGTTCAGACTGTATGAAAATATAGATAACAATATTGAGTATGCGCATATATGAATATTAAAGCAAAGCTTGATATTTTTTCAGAATGTCAGAGTGGCTGGTATCTCTTCGAAGGACATTGTGTATTGGAGTGTCCTCAGAAAACATATGAAGACAACGATCGGAATAAAAATGTTTGTAATGCGTGCCACTACACGTGCGCCATGTGTTCAGGATCTACCGATATGGATTGCACATTGTGCTATGCGGACGCCAGTCCATCACTAGATGATACTGCATTTCAGTGCATTTTAAAATCACTCGAGTGGAGAATGCAATCAACTGTTTGGTTTTATCGTATGTCAATAATATTTATTGTAAATGCAATTGCTATCATATTAACGTTGATTTGTTTGTACACCCGATCGTTCAAAAGATCTAAAAAGGGTATCTTTAATAGTTCCAATGTTTTCCTACCCAAAAAATCCGAAAACGATAGTGTTGTATTACTGGATGGATCGATTTCTGACAGCGATTGATTCAATTCATGTAAGGCATTGTTCAAACTGTGATTTTAATAGTGAGTAATATCATTACCAAATCCTTTACATTATATCATATACAAATACGTTGCATTTATTAGATAATTGATTATATCTATATGTCCATTTTGCATATTTCAGTTTCGAAAGCATAGAATTGAAGATCCGGTGAATATATTAAGAATGTAAATGTTTGTAAAAAATAATATTATCCATAGGTAAACATGTGCCGTCTTGGTGATTTTTATGAAATTCCTCCGTATTGAAATGAGAATATAGAAGATATAAAGTATCATTGCAAAGTATTCCAGATTCAAAATGTTGCATTCCACAATTTTTGTACTTATGAAAATTAGCAGCGCCAATATTCTATTTTTGATAGTTAAATAAAATGAATCGTTACATGGAACGTGGTGTACGATTAATTTATTCATTACGGTAGATTGTCCATGATAACCGTAGAGTTCTACAAAAAAAAATTGGAAGCTGTTTCTCAAATGACGGCAAAATAGGAATCGTCCTTATTCTCACTGAAAATCATCCCCTATTGATTTTTGGACGTCAAGCGAACATGGCAGTTGGGGTGGATGCCTTCTTGTGAGCAGGATGTACTGTTCTTCAAGAATACTACGATTTTTATTAATTTCTACAGTGTTTTGTATCGGTGAATATTCGAATATATGATCATTGAGATATTATAATTGAATGGCTGTGAAGTGAGGATTTGGAAGTAATTATCAAATGAATTCATTTCCACATAGGTCTATGTTCCGAAGATGAGGAGAGGCTGGTACGGGATTTATTTCGTGGCTACAACAAGCTTATCAGGCCGGTTCAGAATATGACGGAAAAGGTCCATGTTCGATTTGGACTTGCATTCGTACAACTTATTAATGTGGTATGAAAAAAAATTTCTTCTCTATTTCATTTTATGTCTAATATTGGTGATACTACTTTGTGATTTATTAAATCATTGTCATGATTTTAGAATGAGAAGAATCAAATTATGAAATCGAATGTATGGTTGAGATTTGTTTGGACTGATTATCAACTGCAATGGGATGAGGCAGATTACGGTGGAATTGGAGTACTTCGATTACCGCCCGATAAAGTTTGGAAACCTGATATTGTCCTTTTCAACAAGTGAGTTTATTCTTCATCAATTGTATTTAATTAACCAATTTCTAAATATTGTTCTGAGTGAATTTAATTATTTTCTTTCATCTTCAGTGCTGATGGCAATTACGAAGTACGATATAAAAGTAACGTTCTCATCTATCCGAATGGCGAAGTACTGTGGGTGCCACCAGCGATTTACCAAAGTTCATGCACTATCGATGTTACATATTTTCCATTCGATCAACAAACTTGTATCATGAAATTTGGTTCATGGACATTCAACGGAGATCAAGTGTCATTGGCGCTTTATAATGACAAAAATTTTGTTGATCTTTCAGATTATTGGAAGAGTGGTACATGGGATATCATCAGTGTACCGGCATATTTGAACACTTATCAGGGCGATTTCCCAACTGAAACAGACATTACATTCTATATAATCATCCGGCGTAAAACATTATTTTACACTGTTAATTTAATTTTGCCAACTGTTCTAATTTCATTTCTGTGCGTGTTGGTATTTTATTTACCAGCCGAAGCTGGTGAAAAAGTAACACTTGGAATTAGTATTCTTCTGTCGTTAGTTGTATTTCTCCTCTTAGTAAGTAAAATTTTGCCACCAACTTCTCTCGTATTGCCTCTGATTGCCAAATATTTATTGTTCACTTTCATTATGAATACTGTGAGTATTCTTGTTACGGTTGTTATAATCAATTGGAATTTCCGTGGACCGAGAACTCATCGAATGCCACAAATGATACGGAATATTTTCCTCAAATATTTGCCCGTAATATTATGCATGCGGCGACCGAAGAAAACACGATTGCGATGGATGATGGAGATTCCAAATGTGACTTTACCTGCCTCAACATATTCTGGAAGTCCTACAGAACTGCCAAGACATCTACCAGGTTCTATAACGAAAACTAAGATGGAAATAATGGAACTGTCCGATCTTCATCATCCAAATTGTAAAATCAATCGCAAAGCTCATCACACAACGAGTACATCGAGCACTGCTGGTGGCAACAATGAAGGATTAGGCGACAGACGAGGCTCTGAGAGCTCGGATTCAGTTCTCCTTAGTCCTGAAGCTACAAAAGCTACTGAAGCTGTTGAATTCATTGCTGAACATTTGAGAAATGAAGATCTTTATATACAGGTTGGTCTCAACAAACTCATAAAATATTCAAGTAACGATTTCAATTCGTGTTATAGAACAACTACATGTATGACTCTCCTCTCTTTTCTTGCAGACGCGAGAAGATTGGAAATATGTCGCGATGGTGATTGACCGTCTCCAATTATACATTTTTTTCATTGTAACAACTGCTGGCACTGTTGGAATTCTCATGGATGCACCCCATATCTTCGAATACGTTGATCAAGACCGTATCATCGAAATTTATCGGGGAAAGTAATCCATGATGGTCGAAATAAATTTAACAATAAATGATTCCGTGATTCCCTATGTAGGGAAAATGATACATCGATTTGTTGTCCCATTTACAATCTGCACGAGACGTTTGTTCAGAGTCACTCCATCAACTTAAATCAACATTCGATATATTCTAGCAGTAGTATCATCATAATTTTAGCAAATTGGAACTCTGCAGAATGCATTCAGATTTTTCGATACGTTTATTCCGAAACTCACTGATACTCAGTGCAACCAATTATTTCATCTGAATAATTCAACATAACTATATAATCAATTCGCTCAGAGAAATTTTGGAGAAGTTTTACGACCATGCGTGAAATACAAGCAAGACATTGAATAATTAAATGATAAATATCATATTTAAACTATTGACGGCAGAAGCTTATCACGCAAAAATTGAACGACTATACAACCCAAACTGTTTGACACAAGTCTTCCTTACTCTAAATATAATAATTAGGAATGATTAGTGATAATAACGCTAAGAGGGCGATCTAGCAAAAAGCTTTTTGTTACGACGGTCCAATTAGATGAATAATCATTTGTCATCCATTACCCATTTAATGAAACTTCCATATAATTTCAGTGATCATTTGATTAAAATAGATGTACCAGGGTAATGTTCAATAAGGAGCAAAAAAACATTGTTCTTTGTTGATACAACGCTATAATATAAGCATGTGTCAACGTATAAATATATTTCGCCCACTAATCGATCTGCTATCGTAAATCATATATTATCAATATTCGGTTCTCGTGCATCATACGCATAGAATGAAGGAAACTCACAATCATGAATCCTTATGATGAATTGAAAGTGGTGTAATGAAATAGGCATAGCAATCGATCGCAATTCCAGTTTATTGATAAGATATAGAATGCTGAAAGATAAATAGGATATCTATCATTGTGTGGTTAATTGATCGATAAAAATACACATATTTATATCAAATTCGGATTGTTTTATTGTTAACACGGCCGATATCATTACATTGTTTCCAAAAAATCTACATGTCGTCTTCAATAAATTATGTAATTGAAACAATTGTGGTGTGGACGTTCATGATTCCCAGTCCTCTTCTTACCCATTCCATCGTGATGAGTGAATAAGTGTGAGTTGTTGAAATAAAAAAATTAAGAGCAAATGGAAGACATTTATTTTCATTTCATTTATTTCAACAATTTCATAATAACGTAATAATGTCAATAATATTACAATGCGGCGATTATTTGTTCACCAGTTAACAGGGATTTTCATATCAATCAACGTTGCCTCGAAAAACAGCCCAGCATAGAAATATAACAAATTTTATTTACGTTCAATATGAATTTACTATTGAGTAGACCAGGCTGTTATTGAGACATAATCAAAGGTTCAAGTGAGATCAGGTGAGTTTTTTTTCACTTTGTTCTTTTTTTACATTTCATTGCCTTTTTTACATTTCATCTCACCAGTATTTCTAAAGAACACACTCTTATCTCAATTGATAACATACACATCTTATTTTTTTATGTTTTACTCTGAATTAATTTCTATTCAACAGAGGAATCTGTCTATTAGATATTCCTCATCATCTTTCACCATGAATTTTTTTTTCCTCAATCCGATGATGTGAGGAACAATGTCCAACCCTACGTGATCATCGAAATAGAGAAGATAAAAGTTATAGAAGAGTTATATCTTCATAATTAGTGGAGTAATTTTTCTGTCAGCATTTCGTTTAAAATTCATAGATAGGTTTTTAGATAGTTTTAGGTATAGTTTAGAGAGAAAATGTCTCGACAAAGTTTGACCCTAGTGACTAAGAAAAAACTATCTTGAATCGCCTCTAATTTTACGGTCACAGTATTCTGCTTTACTATAATTCTATTGGTTATAAGCTATTTGTTTCGAATATTTGATACTTGATTATTTAGTTTAGTATTTATAGGAATATGGTTTCAGCGTTCAATAGTTCGAATATCTATGGATTATATTCAATGGTACATTTTTCAATTGAACCTTTTTCTCTTGCATTATTGTTTTTCACTCTGCTTTTTTTGTTTTTTCTCTTTTTTTTTTTTTTTTTCTTTCTTTAATACACATTTTCACCTACAAAATCTCATTTGATTTGGAGAAGAGAAGAAAAACAGAACAAGAATACGAATTACGAAGCAGAAGCAGTTGCTTCGAGTGAAATAACGTGGAATTCATAATCGAGGGTATGAGCTTTGCCTATCTTTGTGTGACAATTATTTTACATGTTATTTTCTCCCACAATTCTACAATTATTCTCGTAAAAATTGGGTTGCACTTTGATATATAACTACAATCACTTTTCTTTCATTTCTCTGCGATTGATTATTCAGCTATTCGTGTAAAAGTTATAATTAAGCACTTGACAGTGTGGCTATTGTAGCAAGTGGCGCATTTGTTCTCAACTAAGGAACAATGCTGCGTTGATCGCGTATATTATCTGTTCGAAAGATCAAAACTAAATGATTATATTGAGTTAATTACGATGAGCGATAAGTCTCGGACTCCAATTTTTCCTAATAACATGTTGTTGGTTTACGTTATTTTCTCCTTCATGCGTCGGTTAATTATTCAACGTCCAACGAATAAGTATCAAGCACGAATAAATTTATTTGATTATCAGTGAAATTATTTATAAGTATAGTGACATACATATACTTTCTTAAGTATTTACGCAAATACCGAATTTTGGCAATACTTTTTCCCAAATACAGCATTTTCGCATTAATCAAACCCATGTTTTCGCTTTACCAATTGTCATTAATTATATATTTGTTGGCACGGGCACGATTGAGAAACGTCAGAAAAAATGAAAAAAAAAATGAATTGCATTTACATTGTTCGGATAATTCAGCGATATTTCAATTTGACAAAAGTCTATGAATTGCATATTGTTCCAACTTGTGGGTGCCCATTTTATTTTCAACTCAATCATTTGAAGCAATGCTCAACTTCACGCCAAAGCCATCTGTTTAATTGTCACAAACTGATAGTTATCCAACAATGAAGACATACGTTACTCATTCGGAATCTATGTCAAAGCGTTGTTCATATTCAAAATTTCATATTCACCTTTTGTTACTCTCATGTAAAAGATGTTATTTTCGTACGACTTTCCATAGAACAAATTTTGGCACTTGCATTTGCTTAATTAACTCTAGTAGAACTTCCCGTATTTCCGGTGATAATGTAATGATTGACTTCCTTATGATTTATATAACTTAATATACAATTGTTCTGGCGTATGTACAATCTCACGGCCAATTGTGGATCAATAATATCAACGTCATAATATTAATGATGAAAATTAGGTATTCCGTGTGTTATTGTATTGAATGACCATAAAATTATCATCGATACATACACGTTAGATTACCTATTATTATTCAATATAATATGTTCTACTCTATATAACAACGGTTCTTTATGAAATGATTATCTTCATCGATGATGAGCGTGTATTTGTTCATACGTAATATGTGGTGTAATATCAGACAATAATGTGAATAAGAAAAAAAGGAGGATGGAATAAACTTTTCAATCAGATGGAACTTGGATTTATGGAATGAATTGCACAATTGAGCTGACGATTCCGTGATAGGATATACAGTAATGTTGTCATAGCATTGTATTATTCAACTATTGAATCGTGAGATTTGTGTATGATGATGATTTGTTATAAACGAAAGAAGCCAATTGAATTTTGTCAAAAACCAATTACCGCACAACTGCCCCATTCTCCTATTATGTAAAATTATTATTTGATTCTTATTATCAATTTTCTTCATTACAAACAATACGCTATATATGTCCATATATTTCTATGCGCAAATGTCTTTTTAAGGCTTGTGACACCTCGTTATGCTTAATATTTTATTTAAGTCTATTTTCATTATTTTATCATTATTATTTTTTTCATACAAGTTATCTTGAGCATACGGTGTATCGTACACAATGAGTGATTACATTGTCTCGTCGTTATTTAATTGTAATATTGAGTGTTATTATCATTAGTATTCCATGTTTACCTTCATTTAATAGCCCTTATACGATGACATAACAAATTGATTTGAGATTTCGAGATCATAGTGGCGCCAATACAATTGTTCGTGGCGTGAAATATCCGAGGCCTCCAACAATAAACTAATCAACGTCGGCAAAATAGTGAAATTATTATGCGCCACGAAATTTATATGTTCATACATTATTTACTTTTTCCCCTCTTTCCATCGCATATATTTGTAATTTCTCCTTCGAATTTTCATAAATAATGTCACTAGCGGTCTTCGATCAGCAATTTTATCTATCGCTATTTGATTCATTTTCCACCACTAATTGAGCGAGTGATAATATTTCTCTAGCTTCTTGCAATATGCGCGATTTTTTTATGTTTTTTTTCTCTTGAGCTATGCAGCAAAGATGAACCTCCGAAATATCCTCAATGCAAGCTACTTTCACCACAAAATTGTGTCATCAACAATGACGAAATTGCAAAACACGGTGCAATTCGTAGCCAAGGGGATAAATACATACGTACAGATAATTGGCTGGTATAAAATGGAAAAATGCTAAATTTTACGTAATTTTCCTCCTCCTTTCATCACTGAGATATAGCGTGTCGTTTTTCATCCTTTTGATTTTGTATTGCAAACCTAGAAATATTTTTTACCAGATCAACATTATGAAATGTGATTCGAATTATACCTTTCTCGATGAGAAAATGGAACATTTGTTTAAGCATTGTTCTATGTCTTTTTCACTTTTTCCTCCTCTATCCTTTCGATTTCTCACTTTTTTTTTTCTCAACTTTTACTTTTCCGTTATTGATGCCTATTGTCATAAAAAAATTTCTTTCATTCTCATCAATCGGACTTGATTTCAATATCATTACGATGTCCTACTTTTATAATTTATACGATTAACATCATTAACAACATTTCTCCTCCGTCTTACTAGGTATATAACTTTAATATTATTCAAAAGATAATGTGATTGGATGTCGCGTCAGGGCCTTTGGCCAAATTTACATTCACCTGAAATTTGCTTCTGTTTCCTTCTGCATTAGATGTTCTGCGGTTCCTCCATAATTATTCAATAAATTCCTATAATGACTAAATGATGATTCAGCCCTAAACCTCAGAAGTTTACTGAAAGTTTATCCAAAAAATTGATTGGAAGAATTGATATTTAAATTACCAATGATGATTCGAATGATTGCACTAAATCGAGTCAAATATAGGCATATTGTGGAAAAAAAGAAGATGAAAGAGATTGATCGTGGAAAATACTGAAAAACTATATTAGATTTTTTAGAATGAAAATTGCAACAGGAAAATGATTGTTAGTGAAATGTAAATTCGAGACCCTCATGAGTGATTGAGAAAATTCTTGAAGTGTCATTCTACCTTCCACTAATATTTTAATAATTTATCAATTTTTCCTTCTATTACATTCAATGCAGTGATCGATAATGAATTAATGGATGATAATTGAAGAATAACAGTTTATACTGGGAAAAATTTCAATGCGTATGATAAAACATGTTGTTTTTGGAAGACGCGATGATGCAATGGACACATTAATTGCATATATCAATTTTGAATCCAGATATATCTCCATTTGATTGCGTATAGATTCATAAATGCCTGTTAGTACGTATCAGTGTGTGTATGTGTTCATAAGTATGCATACAATAAAGCCCGCACGCGTTATATATACCGTATAATAGTTGTATTGTGTTTCTTAATAAAGGTGAAAAGAATTTTTTTTTCCTTTTTGTTTTTTTGAAAAAATATTTATTGATGGTTAATTTGATGATGGACTTGCTCGTACAGAGTAAATGCAGATTAGGTCATCTAATGAGTGGCGTGCAACTGTGTCGTTATGTATGCCGTGAAGGAAAAGAGCGAATGTGTGCAAGAAGGTACACAGCAATAAAAATTGAAACAGAAATGTTTGGTAAGAGAAATATACAGAGAAGAATAAGGGCAAAAGTAAATGTATGAAATAGCAGTCGACACGATAGTTCTAAACGCATGTTGATACAAATTCATGTGTGTGTGCTCCATTCTCAATATTGAATCGATATAATGGAATAATAAAAACACAATCCGACGGTTTTAAAAATGAGGAAATTCGGAATTCTCCCAAGAAAATCGTTCTGTCGTGGATTCCTTAAACCTATATTCAAAGAATTGTGTGCTATCGCACGCCACTTAATCATAGTATAAGTCCTTCATAGTTGTCATTACGTACTACTGATACGGATAATAAAATTCACTGGCATTTGAATCACCTTGGCAGTTCATTGTGTTTGAGAGTATAATATGTGCGCATTGGCATATTTTTCATTGCACATAAAATTGTTCATACAGTATGCCCCATTTTCATTCGTCCTATACTTATTTATTTGTTATATTTTTTTGTTTTTATTTCATCAATTATTTTTACGTCGGGGTGGCACATAATTGGAAATTAATCAATTCGTCGTAATAAATTCAAATATTTCAATGTCATTCTGAAATTATTCAAGATTCTCGTGTGTCCAATTGCTTGTCCAGTGTACATTGATGTTAGTGCATTCATCTATAAGTTTAGTACGTACGTGTGTACTTCTCTTGCTTTTGTTGCTGGCGAATGGGCTGCATTGGCATAAAATATATATATTTATATAAC
>JABMBR010008451.1:0-49700 GCA_018881525.1 Meteorus sp. PSUC_FEM 10030008 | reverse complement strand
CCCCCCCCCCGTTTCAAACGTGTGTTGACAAAGATGGAGGTGATATCTCTATGCCGATAACCGGGAAGTCAACTCGTTCATATTCTCACAATTTATTGAGGGAAAGAAGTTATTTTATATTGGGATTGCGTCCCATATCAAATTCATTATTCTGATTCAGATAATTTATCAATTCGTTAGACATCCATGCAAGTCTCACTATATTTATCGTAAGTCGATAATATAGATATTAATTATGAACATTGCCGTCTTCAAATATGGCGCTAGTATCACAGACAAGAATTTTACTCCATGCGCACTTCTACCTATGCATATTTATATCAATTTCGACCTTTTTGGTGTTACAAGAAATTACCGCGACTGATTATTTGTGCGGCACACGTGGTCTTGCAATTTCTGAGTTAGTCGAATATTCTATCAGGTAATTTACACTTTAAATTCAATATCATACTGTGCATAACTTATAGGCATAATTTCTTTACACTCTGATGAAAATCAACTCTTTAGTTATGTGATTATACACCTTTTGCTGCGATTTTTGTATCAACTTTCTATCACTGGAAAAACCTTCCAGCGGCAATAAATCCATGTGAAGATGTGTTTTGAAACATTACTGTAGATTTCATTGATATTTTTATTTCAGATTCATCCATTCCAATTGAAATGGCCGTCAAAGGGAAGAAACGTTCGGCAGAAAGTTCCGGTGTTGAATCCAAAAAAATCGATCAACAAACTTCAAAAAAAAAGCTTAAAGTTGAAAAAGTTGAACCAGTGGAACAGACCAATGGTGCAGTCCCGAATAAGAAAAAAAAACTTGAGAAGAAGACAAAACCAAACGTGAATAATAAAAATGTAACAGTATCTAAGCCCGAAAATGGTACAGCACCATCAAAAGTTGCAGTCAAAACAGAAAAGAAAGATGCAGCATCGAAAAATTCTGTGAAAACAGTGAATGAAGGTGCTAAGGTAGCTGCGATTATCAAGCAAAAAGTCGCAAAGAAGTTGGAGAAAGAGAAGAACATTGTGAGTTTAGCACCAGAACTTATCACAGCAACTGTTGAAGAGTTGCAGAAACGAATCAATGAAATTGTGAATCGCGAGACAATAACTAAAACGGGACGCAGACGATTGGGAGTATTGAAGAAGAAATTGGCTATCAAACAGGGAACTCTTACCCCGACACCAGTCAATCAAACTCAAGAACAAACCGTGAGCAAAAACACAAAGCGGAAACTGCGAAGAATGAAGAAAGCATTAGAAATAAAAAATGAAAAAAAAAATGGAAGTAAAACCGCTGTAGCTGACAATGTAAAAAGTCAAGCCGAAAAAGCAGCTAAAGCTGTGAAAGGTGTGAAACCCACTATGGCAGAGAAAAAAGCTGCAGAAAATACGAAAGTTGGAGCGAAACATGAAAAGAAAGCAGAGAAAAAAAATAAACAAGTTGGAGATAAAATGAAAACGAAAAAAGCAAAGGTAGAAGTGAAGGCCGAGGAAGACATCGAAGAGGACGATGAAGAAGTTGAGGACGAGGAACAGAATGAGAGCATGGATGTTTCGAATGGTTCTGTAAATACTGTTGATGGTGAAGATGACGACGATGAAGATGATGAAGATGATGAAGATGAAGAAGACGAGGATGATGAAGATGAAATTGAAGTCAAAAAACTAGTTAGTAAACCTAAGAAGGATAATAAAAAATTAAATCCGAAATTAGAGAAGAAAGTAGCGGAAAACGACGATAAGAAAGCAAAATCAGACCAAAATAAACCAAATGCAAAAAAACAGGATACACCGAAGAAGTCGCGATATGTTTTATTCGTCGGCAACGTTCCATTTACGTAAGAATCACTACAAAATTTGCTACATAATAATGGAATTGCAGTTTTTCTCACCGCTAAACAATAATTTAACGTTTGCATGATTTTATTTTCAGAGCAAGAGAGGATGAAATAAAAAATCACTTCTTAACTAAAGTCAGTAAAGTGAGATCCGTAAGAATTCCATTGGGTCCTGAAAACGAACCACGTGGATTCTGTTATGTTGAACTCAGTAACAGCGTAGACTACGAAGTGAGTAACATAAATTCAATCCTAATAATTATAATTTAATTTATGAAAGAGATTTTAGGAAAGATATCGATTCATAAATGAGGTTTATAGGAAAGGAAGATTCATTATTTTAATTTTGTTTTTTGGAATTGCAGAAAGGACTATCTTTACATGAAACACATCTCAAAGGAAATAGAATACGAGTTCAATATAGTCTTCCAAAAGAGGAGCGTAGCAAACAAAATGCTGTAGGAAAAAACAAGAAATTGCATACACTACGCAAACAAGGGAAACTTGCAGGCAGCACGAAAGATTCACAGAAACGTAACGCACGAAGGAATAAAGAAAAAAATCAAGCAGCGTAGAATTATCTAATATAATGCAATATATGAAGTGTCGATAACAAATAAGCAGCAAATAATATTGATATGCACAGAAACAATGTCGAATTATATTTTTAATTCATAAATACGATGGATCTAATTCCAAAAAACAATGTACATTATTGCTATTAATTAAACAAATTGAGTCAACACAAAATTTGTCCGGAGAATCATAACAGTCCAATTGGTTTATAATCTTCTCAACATATCGTTGAAAAACAATTGTGACCAGGTTTTTTTTGTAGATTTCCAGAGCAGTATTTTACTTAGGCTTTCGATGAGTTTACGGAGCAAAAATAATCCTTCTACCCCTGGTGGGACTCGAACCCACAATCCCCGGTTTAGGAGACCGATGCCTTATCCATTAGGCCACAGGGGCAATTGGTAGGAAAAAAAATTTGTGACCCTACATGAAAATAGGTTCAAAAATGCGCCAAAAATGAATTTGAATTCTAATAACATCTCTCGATTCTTAACAAATGCATACAGGGTATTGGTCAATTGTTCTTGTATATATATAAGAGAATACAACGATTCCCACAACCTTTTTTTTCAAGAAATACCCGTCTTTGTAGCATTCGAATAATTAAACGATGAATAATAAATGTCAACAAATCAAAAATAAACGCCATGGACGACGAATTCAAAACAATCAAGGAGAAATGGTAACCTTCTGAATGTTTTAATGGGGCGAAAAATGATGAAGTTGACAGGACATAATCAATTGGGAGGATTATTCCGTCTATTTAGCGAAAGGTTATGATTGAATATTGGTTTTTATACAGGATCCAATCCAAAGAGACACAGCTTCACATATACTGGACATTGATCTACGTAATTGTACTATGGTCAGTACACTGAACTCTATTTATTATATGCAAATGACGATTAGTGTCAGGGTTATATTAAAGTCGAACATTCTTAAAAAAAATAGATATCCCATAGGATTTATTATCAGAGGGTGGTACCATACCTCATGTACCACTAGAAAAAGAAGAAAAGTTGAACGTTGGGATTCATCAACATTTATCAACTGAATCAATTGCACAGAGTTGTAAAACAGATACAAATAAAGATGGTCACGTCAAAATACTTCAGGACAAATTAGCACAATCAAATGCTAAGTTGTATGAATGTAGAAATACCTGCATGTTCTTGCGTCAAGAACTGAACAAAGCGCAAAAGGTGAGGTTATATTCTGTTTGAAAATTTGGGTTATGAGTTGTTTATCACAGTACATAGTTTGATTGGTGTTGGAGCATAATTTGTTGGGTTGATGACTCCGTTGAAAATTTCTGATGCACAACTGTGTTGTGTCATTGTATTATTTTCTCTATTTCTGATTTTTATTGAAGATCATCTGCCACGAAATTGGTGAAAATGTATCAATTGCGAGTCTATCACGAAATGATCTTTCGGGTGGTTGGAGAGGAAGAAGTCAACAAATTCAACAGCTTCAACAAAAAATTGTCGAACTACGGAATAAAATGAATGGACACAGCAAAACATCGCAATCGTCATTGAGTAAATTACAGCAGCTTTCAATTCCCATTGATATTTGCGACAGGTCAATTCTGAAAGTCGGGGGAGAAAACTGTTTGCTCGACAATTTTGCTTCAGAAATTTTTGAGCCAGTTCATGATTTAACTGGAATAGGATCTGAAATGATGAAAATAATAAAAGTTTTCATCAAATCATCTCAACTCAAACGAACGGTCAAGTTTTACATTGCGCAGACCAAGCATACGTCCAATATTCTCCACGATTATCAAAAATTCGATACTTCAATTTGATAAATAAACGTCTTTGGACTTCATTTCATAAAGACTAATTCGAATCTTTTTCTATCAAGATACTTTAGCACTGAAGAGTGTCTCCAGTGTAGAAAAGGAAAAAAGACAACAGATTGGAAACTTGACCCAAGAATTGAGACAAGCTGAAATGATTTCTGAGAGTAATAAGAAGAAATTAGAAGCAGCAAGAGCTCGAATTCGAGTTTTAGAAAATGATTTATGCATGACGAGGAGCAGCTTGATATTGATCAATGAAAAAAAATCTCACGATGAACAACTCATACAGGCTTTGAATGTAAATAAAACTAAATCTTTCTATTCATTAAAACCAGAATATTTTTTCCAAATCAAAATTTCCTCTGGCGTCTTTTCTTGTAATTGCAGGGACAATTGCATGCAGTTGAAAGTAGATATCGCGACAAAGAAATAGAGATGAAGAATCAACGTGATAAACTGCAACGTAATTGTGACGAATTAAAAAGTCAATTGTCTGCAGTGAAATTCCAAGTGGAGCAATTTCGCAAAAAAATTATCGAGCGTGAAACAGAAATTGATACACTGAGGTAATTCTCATATCTTATTTGAACAAAATACAATTGAATTTCGTATATGATATTACACATCGATATCCATACTTGATACGACAATAACCAACTGATAATCATCCATAAAACAGATTAAATAAATCAGTACGAGTTGTTGAATCCTCATCTACAATTACAA
Organism: Meteorus sp. PSUC_FEM 10030008; assembly: GCA_018881525.1. NCBI lineage: Eukaryota > Metazoa > Arthropoda > Insecta > Hymenoptera > Braconidae > Meteorus > Meteorus sp. PSUC_FEM 10030008. Next base: position 44,753 of record JABMBR010008451.1, on the reverse strand, counting down.
GTGTTCATGAGAGTGCAGGTGACTCGTTAAAAAGTGGACAAATTAGAGACCCTGATGAATATGTAATTATGTGCCTTGCTGCTGAAGCAGAACAGGAGAGATTGTTGGAATTGGTAACGGCATTGAATCGACGACTCGATAAAGAAAGAATAGAAAACGACCACATATCTGTAAGTTTCACCTCAGTGGGATTTGCTATTACAGAATTTCCGAATTGCATTATGAAATCATTTTTGAGAAGACTCACAGGCATATCAAAAGTTACCTAGAACTCTCAAAATTGGAAATACTCCAATTCTGTAGATTATAATAGAAATTCCTTTTCAAGTCTCAAAACCTGAATAAATTCAACTTACTGGGAATAAGAATGGAAAAGTAGACAAGTGGAGAATATTGATAGAGTATCGTGTCTCATTTTAGGAACTTCTTCGCAATGAGAAACATAAAAATACAAAACTTGAAAAAAAATTCCAACAATTGGAAATAGAACGAGCAAAAGTATCAAGGATTGATACAGGATATCGGGCAAGATTGTCGAAATCTTTTAATGGTGTCTCATCATCAAGAGAGCAATTAAACTCTGAAGAAATGCATAACAAGTATGGGGAAAATACTCTCCTATGGTTATTCTTTCAATATAATTCACCTGATACTTTTCTAATCATTTGATTCGATGAACTCTCATTTTATTTGGCTAGATTGGAACTGTTTGAAGAGGAATGTCTCGCTTTGAAGACCCGATTATCAACTGTGCAACAAGATAAAGCGACAGATTTAACAATTTATAAACAAATGTTAGAGAATACAAAGAAAATATTCCAGGATGCCTGCAGGTCTCATATGAATATCTAAATACAATTGAATTACTCGCTCATGCATTATGATAATCAATGATCAAGATACGATTGACATTTCGGTTACAGGAATGACATGAAGATGTCTCGAGGATTCTCAACTGTGACTGTATAGCAACAAGAATCAACAACAAAATACATACACCGAACAAAATTTGAAATGAATATGAACTGCCATTATTTCTGCTTGCATTCATGAAACTTCAATGATAATGAATAATTGCCAACAATATTTTAATGTGCACTGTGGATGCAATTAAAATTTATTTTCTATTTCTTCTTCCCGAGATAGATAACAGAACAATATGAAAAGGAAACACCTTCTTCTTCGCTTATTTGGAAACGACAATTTTTCGTTTTTTTCGTTTCATATGAGATATCTACCAAGAGCCACACATTTGCACCCGGCGCGATATCTCATGTTCTGCTCTCATGATGTTATAAATTAATCTACGATATAATCCTTGAGATTCACAAATACCGCCGACACATCATATACGGAAGAAAAAAAAAACGCTCCCAAGAATATAGTGAAAATCTAATTCATTTGACAGCTTCTCCATGAATATTATCACAAAAATCATTCGCTAAATTGCAATAAAAAAAAAGAATAATTCAGTTATAGGCTCGAATGAATTCTTCACTGAAACAATTGAATCATTTTCCATATTCTCTCTATCAGCATTCATTTCACAATTCTTCAATCTCAAATATTCCATCACGCCCATTACCAAATCCGAATTCTTCTACACAAAATCATATCTTTGATTTCTCCACACTATCAACCAATTCTATTCCAAATAAAAATCTCCACAAAACTAAATTGCCTGCATCACAATACAGAAACTATTCAACCAACATCCAGCACAAAAACATTAACATTCTTCAGAAAAATCCACGATTTCATAATTATACCCAAGGGGAAAAAAACTCGTGAAAAAAATTCCTAACTTTTACAACATTACACATACATCAATGAAGCTATATATGTATATAAATAAATACACATATAAACCTTATCAAGGTGTCACAATTAAGCGCTTTCTTGTCAAACACAATGAGTCGCCTCGTTGGCGCGCGTGAAAGCGCCCAAGATATTTTTCAATAGTTCTCCAGTCGAACATTTCACCATATTGACGAGGATAATTTCATCAACAATAGTTTGTGTGACATAAATATAAGGGGGTACGTACATTAACCATACACATCTACACACACATATTAAATGAAAGAAAAAAAATCATCAACAATAATAACAATAATACCTACATGTCGACCGCAAAAAACGTTCATATGTGGACTCCTCATGATCCCGCCTCTACCTCTTTTAGAACATTAATATGAGTAAAGGCGGGTTCGAACACACATATGAAAGAAACAAATGGGTTGAAGGTGTTTCATATTGTACTGTATGAGGCCCGTGAGTTCCATGCAACGACTTATATATATATTTACACCTGGCCCGATGCTTGTCATGCATATATATATATATACACATAGGCAGTAGCTGTGGGTGATAAGAAAACGTGGCCGTGACGTCAATTGGCACAGGTATATGAAGCAATGCTGAGACGACGTCCACGTCACTTGTTCTTGAGCACTCCTTCGAATAATTTTTTTTTTTGTTTATTTATTTGGTCAATTTTTTATTCCTGGGGTCCTCTACTCCCTCTTTATCTTTTCATCCTGGAGTCCAATTCGTGCACAGTTGATGTATATCTGGAATTGGAAGAAATATAATCAAAACGTGATATAGTTGTTGAATATATTAATTTTGTATTTTATTGATATAAAATGGAATTTGAGTTGTTTGTATTATTTATTGCTGGATAATGGTGAGTTTTTGGAAAGCATTAATTTGCGAGAATATTTTGAATATGTTTTGAGTGTTTTCAATTTCATTATTTGTAATGAAGAAGAGAAAAATATCGGTTTTGTTGATTGTTTATTGATAGTGGAATTGAATTGTATTTTATGGAGATCTTTGTGTCTAAGTGAATTTTTTGTTATTTTTTTTAATTATGATGGGCGTGATGAATGCGTCACATGTGACACTATGCGAACGTATCGTTTTTTTTTCTTCTCATTATTATTTTTTATGTTCCGTTCAATTTTTTTTTTCCAGTTTTATTCTCTTTTCATTTGAATTCTCACTGCGTTTGCGCGCTTTTCATGTGTAAATTTATACATATTGTTACATGAAGAAGAAGGAAGAGGTAAACGGCGCATTGCTCTTCACCTACAACTCCTTTTCTCCCTCAGTTGAAATTACGTAATGTTTACACCGGCGAAAGACTTGTGTGTTGAGAGTGTATGTGTCATGATATGTCGCAGTGGTAATTCCTTTTTTTTTCTGTTCTCAATACGAAATATTCTGAAAAAAATTGATCAATCATTTATTCCTTCAGTTTTATATTTTATTGTTATCGATTTTTTTTTTTCATCATTTCTCATGGTTAACGAGGACTTGATTTCTTTTTTTTTTGTTCACGTGTCAGTAATAAAATTTTAAGCGAGCATTTCATCCTCGTGAACATTTCAATTGATGGAATTTTAACAATTAAATTTTATCATTTTGATAATTTTGAGAATGATATCACTCGAAATAGCACCACTCAAACATTTCTCAATTCCCCTCTCTATTATTTCGGTAAATAGATCTATGGATGTTCGAGTTTTTGTTGTTTGTACCTGCCATAACGTTTCTTATCACCAACTCTGTGTTGAGCTTATCATATCTCTTCTAGTAATATTGCCACAGAATTGATAACGAGGCAATTTTTTTTTTCCTTTCGTCTCGTCCGCCATCTTATGTATGATATATAAATTATTTATCTTCGATGAATATTAACGAAATAATTTTTTTGGATACTGTTGCCATCTGAGACTTTTGAAGAAATTAAAAAATCCAAAAATGAGAATTGAAAATGATTTCTCTACATTTTTACATTATCATTAACTTCTCATTTCTGACTTCTCTGACTGCGTCTACTTATCACGAGATCAATCATTGTCGCATATCCACAATCAGCAAGGAAAATAGGAAAATCTCAGAAACAGTGTTCCATCAAAATCCTGGAAAAAAAAATTCCAAATATTCCAATTATTTCATTTCCTGCGTTTTCAATTTCTGATTTTCCCTTTCTCTCCATTTTGTTCTCACATCCACGTGTAAATATTATCTTTTCATATCTACAATCAATACTAATGAGATTTTTTTTGAAAGTCTGTTAGCAACTGAAATTGTCCCAAAAATTGAGACGTAATGAAATGTCCAAGTGAGGAAATATCACGTGTCCATTTTTACTTCTTGCTAATTCATCCATGGGCTTCTCATATCATCCATGAGACTCCATATCCACCCCATATTGTCCATAAATATCCATAAAAAATTGTATTAACCAACATAACTATGGAGACCAAACGACAAAATGAAAACTCCGTCCATCATTTTTTCTCTCAATCACTCCCCTCACCTATCTCCATTTGTTATCGAACTCTTCCAAACTCCCTAGAGCATCCCTTCACAGAACAAATGAAATATCCCATCATTTGCCTCAGGCATTATAGAAATTCAACATTCCACAAAAAAATTTCAAAATTCATTTCAACATGGAATACTTTTATTCATTCAGACACCTGAAAAAAAAAATGAGAATAAAATAGAATTCAATTCAAACATATATTAAACATCGAATGCATACGGAGGAATAATCGGCTATTTAAGCAGTTGCTGTGGCACAAGTGAGAATAAAAGCCATCTGATCAAATAAGGCGCGCAGCCAATGTAACTTAAATTTTACATTAAGTACATATGAAATAAATGTTCTACATCAAAAATTATATACCACACTCGATACTTACATATGCATAATATATTTTCAATCGATAACAGTCACAGAAACAGACGAAGAGAAATGAAAAAAAAAAGAAGAGAAATTGAGGGGAGAAAGCAGAAAATAAAAAGCAAGCAAGATAGAAAAAAACCAAACGAAGTGAGTGAGCCAGACACGTAAGAATAAAAAAGAGCAAAAAGACAAGCAATATAAGTTGAACTAATCCTAAATGATACACCCATTCGTTTACTCAGACATTAGGAGCACACTGATAATCGCAAGCGCTGTTGAAATAAATTTAACGAGTTCTGGATCTTACGTAAATTGCCCGAAGGTGTCCCTACCACCCACACATTTATATACTTGCCACGAGGGCGACATTATAGTCTTCGGGACATTATTACCTCGTGTTCATTCTTGTCTTCAACACCTTGTACGTTTCATCGCACTGGGAACGTCGTGTGAGAACTATTCATCTAACTTTTTTTTTTATTTTATTTATAGATTATATCACAATGATACAATAAATTCACGTTGATTTATTGCATTGTTTATCATTCAATATTGAATTATTTATAGTTATAAATTTCTTTGAAGAAGTGTGTTGAATTGATTTATATCATTATTTGTTTTATAGATTTTTTCGATCATCCAATAATTTTTTTTATTACAATTATTATTCTTGTTGTATTCATTGTTTGTTGGGATTGTTTCAAGTGAAGGAGAATATTGAAAATGGGTTAAACATGGCATGAAATAAAACAAATATAGAAGTGTTCATGTTAACTATACGGGCAGGATAATAAGTAAGTGAATCTTCCTGATGTTTGCCGCGCAATCAGGTGAGCGCTAAAATGTCGGTGTGCACTCGCACCACCTCGATAACGAGCAAAGTCCATTGTGGTGTGTCGGCACTTGTTGCTACTATGAACGGTATTGCACTTGGTATAATAACAGTTTTTGTTGATGCAAGACAAATAGAGAAGCAAAAAATTATGGTGCTGAAGAAACAGATGGAAAATGAGAATATCAATTGGTGAACATTTTTTTCTTATATTCTGTTACAAAATTGAGGCGGCTTGCTATCAAGAGAGCTATCCATCGACAGTATGGTAATAGTAACACTGTCATGGAGTTGCTCTCTTTGTGGACACCGCCTAAATCAACATTTCGATTTGTATTAATTATTCATTGTTTTAAATAATTTTAATTTTTAATTTTTCAATGGTTAATTTCATAGCGACAGATTAAATTTCAGATGAGAACATTTTGTGCAGTTCTGATTATTATGAGAAAATTGAAAAAAAATCATTCGGGAATTTTCAATGTGTTTTATATTTGTTCTCTTGAATTTTTGGGCTCTATAACCTGTGAATTAGATCAATTGAATTGTTGAAGAAGAGCCATCCACTAAAATTGAAATTATCAACCAACAGAAATAGTTGAGATATAATTAATGAATAGAAGAATCAGGAGACATTCCAAAAAATGTGAACCAATCATTGTACGATTTTCTTCCCATATATAAAATTAATTCATAGCATTAGAAATTCTCAGAAATTCTTGACAAAGAATCTAATTCAATGAAATAGACCATGGCTTTTATAACGCTAATCGACATTGAATTCCTTCTTAATGAAAAATAGATTAGTAAAGATAAATTTTTAACAATCAGAAAGACTTCGTGATACGAAGTTTCACTTGGAATACAATATCATTGACAGAAATTGATTTCTCACGTTCAAATTCCACAATACCCACAATCCATATTTTTTTTTTTTTTTTTGATGTCATCGAATATCTATCACAAATTTCTGGTGAATCATAAACGTTGAATTAACCAGGTGACGATTGTATTTCATCTTTTCTGGTTCATTTACATGTTCCATATAAATATTTGCATTCAGTAGCTCGTTGTTGGTTGATATTCCAGCTCTTTTATACCCGGGCAATATTTTTCATATAAATGTGTGTTCATGTGTGCACATATACACACATATATAAATGTATAACATAAGAGAGGTAACTGAAGTCCCTTATGGGACCAGAATAAGTGAAGCCGATGGTTGAATGACCTTTTTCTTGATTAGAAGCGCATACACGACACCATGCAGTGTGTATGACTAGTTGTATTTCATATATAACGTGCGTCAAATAATACATACCAGTATGTATGTATATATTATACCATGAACACTAAACACCATAAAGTCATATGGCCATGCAAACTTACCGAGACGACAACGACGACCACGACGACGCACAAACACGTAAGAAAGCGTATTCACATAATTCTGCGCGAGTTGTTATTCCCTTTTTTTCTCTTTTTTAATTTTTATTGTTCCATACATTTTCACTTCCCCCTCGATTGAGTGAACCCAATTGACCTTTCAACCTGTGGCATTGAAATTTTATTGCGGTTTAATCCAAATGTCAATTTGAAAACTTGTGAGAGAATTGAAAATATATTCAAGAAGTAAATAACAATCTCTAAAAATTTTTTTTCGGAAAGAGAATAATCTCACAGCTTCATGAGAACACGTTTTTGGAATTGATTCGCGTATTTGACAGATTAAACTTATTCTATCACATCATAATTGATCAATCGTTCGTTAATTTTCGGTGGATTATTTGAACAAAAACGCTAATTTCGATGCATATTTTTTTCAAGAATGTTTGAAGCCAGAATAAAAAACATAGCGCTTATGATTTTCTTCACATTCATAATTTCTCTTCTGTTAACTGTGGCACCAGACGGCAAATACTCCGAGATATTAAACTTGATAACGATAGTACGTTGTAAAATGGAGCTAAATAAATGAAATATGTATATGTGAGAACGTCGCTATGAGTATACCAATACATTTGTCTCTTGAAATTATAGTGTAAAGATTAGTTACAATATACGTTTGATTGTTGGATGATAAGATGAAATGGAGTTCAATTTACCACTAACACGTGGACCGCATTACTAGAATATTTTCTAACATTTAATTAACAACGCAGTTAATGTAACTAAAATGATTTTCCCCATTCAGGTTGTAAGTCGAAATGATTGCTGTTATATAACACTCATGTGGATCTACAACGCACACAATTGATATTATTTCAGACATATTCTACATATGTCCTCGATTTAGCAAATACAATAAGTGCGATGAGTGAGTAATATATAGGTATATTATAATGATGTTAAGTATTCAATATACATTATTATCATGGCATATCGTGAATTCTAAATATGAACACTGGAGATTGTATGAAGTGGTGCAATAATTCGAAACAATCGAGAATATGGAGAATAATGAACTGCAAAAGGAATCATTCTTCGATACCATAGAAATATCACGATTATTCCTCCTCACAACACAATTGAATCGATACCCAAAAAAATTTGTCACATAACCTCACTGTTAAAAAACAGATATGACAAAACCAAAATTGAATCATGCGATGATTCGCCAGATGTGTATAGCGAAAAATATGAAAACTATTCTGCGTAATCCATGTAAAGAGGAAGTAGCTATGCGGACTGGCATAGAACATACAATTTGAAGAACAAATGGAAACATATTGTATGGCATAAAACTTTTGTCTATAACACACAACTTAAGTGTAAGAACGTTCCATCGCATGTGTGTCGTGCCAAGTGTGTATTTCACGTTCTAGAAACAAAAAAAAAGAGAACAGAATGACTTTTAGAAAAAGAAGAAAGAAATAGAAGGTGAAGAAGAGAGGAAAAAAGAATAAAAGAAAAGTACAAATAATAAAAAGGAATACCTACATATGTATATTTACAACCATACATTTTGCAGAATAATAAGTGTGTCACTGCAATGATCATATTGTTCCTGTGAACATATACATATATACGAGAATACATCAATGAATCTCACCTGTGATGACCATGAGTGTGTATGTGTGTGTAGATCTGCGGTTTTCGTGGAAAGCAAACATATTTTACTTCAAATATAAATAAAGTCGAAGTGACTTTCCACATTACATATGTATAAACATCGCACTGCACATGTATCTTCAAGTTACATCTCATCGATATGTATTCATAATAATATAAATTTATCCAGGAATGGCACATCGTTCATAGTCAAACCATTTCTATGATGTTGAAATTTTGTTAGCAACTGAAATGCAACATGAAAAAAAGTTTAGTAAATCATACGATTTCATTGATGAATATTAAAGAGTCTGAGCGTTTTATAAAAATTCAATAGTCAGAGAATGGAAGACATTTTGGGATCGGAGTGGGATATCTAAACAAAGAGAAATTCATTGGAAGCCTGGTGATGGCGAGGTAAATTATCGCATACCGGTCATTTGAAAAGTAATCGTGAAAAGTAATTAATGTTCATCACAGAATGATAAAACAACCTTCATCACACTCAAATCCGAGAAAATTCTTTTTCAGTGATAATGATCAAAACCAAAAAAAAAAATGATCGTAGCTAACAAAATGACTGAAGGAAAAATTTATCAGATTTTCGATGAATTTCTCAATGTCAAAACGATCATTGAACATTATTCTTTCATTATATTCACGAATTTACCTTATCTATGATTCATATCGTTATCAAGTGAAAACGGATATGACTGTGCTGCTTCAATAGATCATTATAAAAATATTTGAAAAGGGTGATTTCGATACATTCCCATAGTAGCAGAACAAAAAACCACTTAACAAACCCAAAAATAATTTTTTGACAATTACCGTCCCCTTAATGTATTTACGCCCCTCAGTCATATCATAAATTCTTATTATTATATTCTATTCCCAAAGTCATGATAGGTCCAATTAAATGTATATAAAAAATAGGTACATAATTGTTCTCAGAAAATTGGGGAATTCTTTGCGATAACGGAAACAGCGCGTGATTTTTATATATGTTATAACTGAGTAATAAAAACGGGATACAATCAATATTAACCGTCGCATTAGATTTTTTTCATTCTTCTTATTGTATTCGCTTTTTTTTCAATTACCCTTGGCTGTGTTTGTAACTCACGACGCAGCTGACGCATATAAAATATTATTTATGAGCGTTCATATTACTTCGCGCCTTTCATTTTATTTGAAAAAATTCCTGGTGTAGTCATACAGGAACCCACAAGATGGTATCCCAGGGCGATCACCGTGAAAGTGGTGCTATCTGAGTCAGGTAACTGTAAAATTTTCGCAGAAAAAAATACCGCCAAAATCTAACCCTATTGACTTTTAGGTTCGATAGGATGTATAGGAAATATTGTAGTATTCATCCTGAATTTTACTCCAAGGAACTCATCTCCACACCAACCATTGCCATGTCTTAAAATGAATACATGATATGAGTTCAAAGAATTGCTGTTTCATTATCAATTTTCCGTTACTCATAGAACTATGTGATTCCTTTCATTGTCAACTCATCCATAGCCATGCTCTGATCAACTCATAGCGTGAAGAATTTCCTCTATGAAGATGAATCAGTTGTTGGATCGTAATCGAATATTGATGCAATATTTGTTGATACCTAATACAAAAGTGAACTGTTATGATATGGATGTGATGTTCTATGAAAGATTCAACAAATACTCTGAGCTCATACCAAGTGATTTTGATATGAACGTGTATACAAATTGACTGAAAAATAAAGTGTGGTGTGGATTATTAAACACTTATTATTGATATATCATCGATACTGACCTTATTACGTATACAATTATGAAAATCAATAAAAATCATGTTCTGGATTTGGTGTATGTTCGTTGTAAACAAGATAACCAGAACGCATTCGAGAAACCGATAAATTTGTGCGGTTCCATGATTATATTGAGATGTAGATTGATGCTGAAGATAAGCTGATAATTATGGTTATTAATTGTGTAATATTCGCTTCACATAGTATGATGTATTTGAGTGAATATCAATATTCCGTATTAGTATGATAAGGGGAATTTAACCTCAAATTGTGATCCCGTTCGAAACCAGCGCGTCTTGGGGACGCGTATTTTATGAGAAGTGGCGCGAAAATTCTTCATTCAACTGGTAAATGTAACGAAGAAAAACCATCCAGCACGATAAGGTAATTAATTGACAGAAATCTTTCAAACGTTCGGAACATTTTCTACTGGCAATTGAATCGAATAACTTCAATATTTTTTTTATTAACCAATTATTAGAAAGTAATGGAAAAAATACTTTACAGTCTAGCAACTGCATGTTAACCTAACTTTTTTCTCATTTTTCGATGTGATGCCAGAGCCATCTGAAGCTGATAATTGATGAATAATGGCGCGAAAACATGCCGCCAAATTCATTGCTCGTGTGGTTGAAAAAAAAAATGGCGTTATTGTCGCTGGAAAGTTGTTAGATCCCGTTCGAAATTTCCAAATATAAAGTGTTGTCCACAGTAATTGAGCAATTCAACAATGCATCGCTGTGTCTCTGAACCACAATACCCTACACAATTACACTGAATGTGAATTGCTGGTCAACTAAACATTCATATTTTTATTCACTAAGTCGTGAACGTGTTCGATCAGGTTTGGAATCCTTTGAATTGCATTGTTGACTAACACTCCGAATGATATTGACATTCGATCATTCTACATATCGAAACATTTCACAGGTCCAGACGTTTGAAGTAGGAGGAATAAGGTTATAAATAACAATAAAAGTCATGGAATTCAGACGAAAACGTCGACATTTGACTATTCAGGGGAAAGACAACAGTTTGAAAGAGGAATTTCCACATGATGTCCAAATGTATCATTCATGGCCGGTGGGGACGTTTCAACTTCACGAATTTCGTGAACTCGGTATAGAACGGAGGAATAGTAGGTATTCACCATTACTATAGGTGGAAAATAGATAAAATCATCGAAATATTGAGGAGCGAAAAGCGATTCGTATTAACAATAAATATGTTTCCTTTGTTATTAGTTCTTAAGATGGTTGAACTGATATTGAATAGGTCCGACTTACGTAGTCCTGGGGATCGTAAAGCAGCTCTGATAAGTTCATTAAGGAAAGACGGATATAATTATGCTGCAAAATTACTAAATGGTCAGGGCTGTGCATCACATAGTGATATGGAATTAGAAGCGAGAAGACGTGATGCTGCGTCGCATTTTATTGTACGTCTTGCTTATTCACAAACACCAGAGTTGAAAAAATGGTTTGTCTCAATGGAAGTTGAATATATGAAGCTGAAACTCACGTCACTGAATAAGGAGGGAATGGCTACATTATTACAACTCAATCATTTCATATATCAACCTGTGAGTCTACAATTATTCGTTCACCTACTCAAACAACAGAAATCGATTAGAAAGTGATATTTCAGACGATTCTCCAATTCGATTGGATAATTAGACAATGAGGATTCAAGCTATTATACCGACACGCGAAGTCTTCCGCTTCATCTTGCGGATTATTCCCTCAAATGATCTATTCTCAAATGGATGTTCCATCTTCCCGCAAATGCTCTCAATTTCGATAGAATAGATTGAGTTCTCATTGACAATTTTTACGAAATCAAGTCTTTACAGATGTCTGCTTGTCGTACCTACAGATTTCACAAGATGAAAAGGACGATCTGCGTGAACAACTGTACGCTGCAACTCCAAAGATTTCCTCAATAGACAACACAGATTTTTATAAAGTGCCTTTCGCTAAAGTACTTGACCTAGTTAGATCGAGAAGAGTGTATCTGAAGAAGGGTATTGCGTATACACCACAATTTGAGCTTTCATCTCTATTCATATCACTATTCAAACGACAATTGACAAAGGCTGTTGAGGTAATTTATTATCGATATCTCCACTTTTCCACTGACAACATCACAATTCTAATCTTCGTATACGTTACATTTCGTTCTCACTGACGTATTTTCATTGATATCCATCAGCACACGACTGAATGCTTTTATGCGCTACAAGGAGATGAGAGAATTTATAGGTATTTGAAGGAGCTGCCAAATTATTTCCCACAAATGGACAGAGGCGTGTGGTCGTCCGATGAAACCCCAATTGAAGCATTAGACGATGTGAGTAAAGCAATGAATATGAAGAACTGGCGGAGAAACCAATTGTACTAATATTCAGGCGCAAATTAGTTTCAATTTTCAATGCTATTGTTTGTTGAAGTTATCCAGATCATCGTATCCTCTGTGCATGAGGACATTGCACGAAGCCGTAAGAACAGATCACCATTTGAAGAATTCTGGTCGAATGCAGTATGGATTGTTCCTAAAAGGGATTGGGGTTACCATGGAGGATTCCCTGCAATTTTGGCGATCGGAATTCACGAAAAAAATCGATCCTGATAAATTTGAAAAGGCGTATAGTTATGGGTTCAAATATTTCTACGGCCAAGTTGGTAGTCAAAAAAAATATACACCAATGGGTTGTGCAAAAATTATTAATACTATGGCTGGTGCTGGTGAACATCACGGCTGTCCTTACCGACAAATGGATAGTGAGACACTAAGAAAAAAATTAACGTCTTATGGATTGCCTGCCTCTGGTGAGTGTGACAAAATTAACAATGGCATTTTATTGCCTCTCAATTTATGTATTAATTTTTCATTTCGAAATCTTTCTCATATAGGCATTGGAGAAATTGTCGGGTTAGCAAAAGAACATCAATATCAACTGGCATGCGTGAAGTACTTTGAAATTACTCATAAAACTCCACCTGAACATCCTGTGGTGCATCCCAATGCATACTATTCCGACAGTCGTAATCTCATTGCTAAACACACTGGCGCGAATAACACCAGTGTTGCTCCCACCACAGTCAATGGTGAGAGGATTGATTTATGATTCAATATATGAGGATAATTATATATTATTCTAGATTATTCACGAGTATAATTATTCTCTATTAATTTTTATACATTATGTAATTTTACAGTGAAAACGGGCAATGAAAAACAGACATCAACCCAATCAACGAAAATAAAATCTGAGTCGATATCCACGGTGCGAACGCCGGATCGGAGTTATAAAAGGAAGAGCGTCAAAGTTGATATTGTTGATATTGAGAAGCTTTTGAATGACGATGAATTAGAAGAAATGAGTCAAGATATGTGAAGAACAAAAAAAATAAACTAGTACATAATTTCTCGTTAAACATTCATTAATAATAGTTGAATGACACCATTTCTATAACACTTTTATTTATAAATCTAAAATAAGAACCATCAGTCCACTTGTACAGAAGATGATCCCTGATACTAATGAGAGTGTGCTGAAGGTAAACTGCTCTTAATTGACATACTAGATCAAAAAAGGTGGCGGCAAGCGGACACGCATAGAATTGGATCAAGTGTCCTTATTTTTCTCTTTCACTATGCCGCTCCTCACGAGCACTCATGTAACGTATATTAGAGATGCACTCTCACCCTATACCGCAATGCCAAGCATTGAAAGACGAGAGGCAACGCGTTACCATTTGGCATGTAAAGGTCAAATCCAGAACGTTGGTGAAATGTTCTGGATTGAAGTTTTGTTGGAGTAGCAGAAGCCTCAATGGTATAATTTCTTATGCAATAAGACAACTACAAACTTTATGTATGCTCACAAGTGTACAATTGAGACGTATGCTGGTAATATTAAATTGGTTACTTACAGGAGACAATGAGGTTGCGAAAAGTCAAATCACTCAAGAAACTAAAGAGAAAATGAGAATGTTATCGGATAAATGATTTGAATTCGTGACATCATCATTTATTCAGGTGCAAAATGTTTAAGAAGGGATTCTTAACGATTCTCTTTGTCAATATAGATTACACGGCGCACCCGAAGTATTTCACTCATCCCGGATGAATTGCCATTGTGGAATTCAGTGAGCCATCTCTCAAAGCATCCGATAACATTGCAACAACACACGTTGCTCTCTCTCTCTCTCGATATATATATGTAAGATACTGTTTTGTGAGGTGTAGCCGACCTCTTGTTGCATCAACGAGTGCAGGCGCGTGGATAGGAACGCACTCGGATGGACCACTGAAACCGCAACAATTTTTCTCCTCTTTTCTTTATTTTTTTTCTCGTCCAACGTCCATCAAGAAGAAGCGCAATGTAGACTATTTCGAAAGAGATGAGAGTAGAGAATAAATGTGCACGAGGTCGCAAATTTATCGATGATGAGACATAGTGAAACATCTTATATATTTCATATATATGAATGTTATACATGAAAAAGTGGGGCTGATGAGAGGGAAAGATCGTGCGGGAGGGCAATCAATAAGTTTCAATCGGAATGAAGAGGCAGTCGAGCGGTATTTGACATACTGTGAATAAAGATACTCCGGTCAACGTGTCTTTAATGATCAAGTGAAATGCGCTTCCGCAATTATTATGTTGCATGTGTTGCGCTAATCGCATACAATCATTCATTCGCCCACTTATTCATCTCTTCTTTTGTACATTTTTGAGATTATTCAACGGGTGGTAAATTATAATTCTTCATGCATATCCTTTTGTGGATATTACTAATTTTCATTATTTCATCTAAACTTTTTCTCAGATGTGTCATTAAAATTTTATTGTACTTCTCACGCTCCCAATGACAAGACCATCTCAGAGTGTTGTCAATGAAATAAAATGATGGGATTTCTTCTTTTCATATATTAATTTTATTTTCTGAAAATTATGACTATGCGTGGCAATGTGAAATGCTTTTTGATGTTCTTCAAATACATTCCTCTCGATGCATAAATGTCGCGATTTTTCATATAAGTAAATTGAAAAATGCGTGGGTATATATATACGTATGTTTGCAATATATTTCTTAACTAAATAGACGGATACGCGCGTGTGCACACGTGATTCTCATCAAAATCGTAGCGACTTTCGAAAGGATTCAATAAAGCGTTAAAACGTTTACGTAATCGAACGATCATCATATTAGAGTAACTGCTATCATATGCATTATCGTTCAATATGTCAGATTAACGATCAGAGTAGGTGGTGGTGTAGAGAAGTAGGGGAAAGATGCTCATCATTAATCGACTTGTGCTTGCACCATGGATCAATTTACGCCTTTTTATATTTAATCACGTTCGAACCGTCTCAAGGGGTAATTGGGGAAGATCTGTACATTTTACACCTTTCATACAGTTTTACGTATCTGAAATATGTTCTTTTAATGATTCGCTGACATTCTAAGAATTAAGAAGGACTTTGAATATAAAAAAACAGTTCTCTCTCTTACATATGAAAGGATGGTATATCTTATTGCTTGTCATGGTACTCCAAGTGCGTAGTGGATTATGAAGGAATTAAGCAACGAAATATTTCATTTCACAAAATATGACATGGTCTATATTTTATTCACTCAAAGTAGCTAACATAAGTGACTATTGTAGGATGTTTATGTAACAATACCTCAGAAGTGTAAGATCTCAAAGAAAATTTTACATTTTCAAGGCAAATGTATAGATGAAAAAAGACGTAACGGTTTGAGAAGGTTAATTATAAGGTCGTTCGAGTGTAGATTAAAAAAAAATGCAACACAACTGTACGTCGCATGTTTCCGCATCTGACAAAAAAAAACAAAGTATCGAGTGCAGATTGTTTCTCAATGAATAGATTTAGCAGGAAAGTAATAAACATGCAATCTGTGATAATTCATCTATTTACGATGTCGCTCTCAGGGAAATTATTCGAAATTAAAAAATGATCACTGCATAATGAATTGGAGCGTTTCTATCCTTGCATGACTGGAACTGCAATGAAAGGCAACAAAATTTACCCGGATGTTCATTTATGGTTTGAACTTCCACTTCTCATATATTACCAAACCTTTTCTTTCTTCAGTCTCAATACACCATCGATTCTCAAACAAATAAAATTCATTTTTATCTTCGACGACGCGCCATTCGAACATAAACTATTTTATCGTGGTAAAAATCGAAATTGTTTTCGTTCTCACATTGTAAATGAATAATTTCACACGTTTGGAGCATGAACTTAGCGTTCTGGAAGGCCGAAATCTTTCATTGTGTTATTATATTGCATTGCTGCATAAAACTCCTATTGCATAGTGATGAGCCACTATAAAAATTAAATTTAATTATCAATCGTGTACTCTTGTTATTGAATCTGGTGATATTACAAATATATTTTCCAATTCCTAAATCTCAAGAATTACTTTCTATTATTGAGTATCAAAAATTCACTCATTCCTGTTGTTCTTTTCAAAATCGCATAAATAATATCCGACGTATTTCTTTGTGGATTAAATTCACAAAGGAAGAGAAAAAAAAATCTCGCCTTGGTACAATCACGTCCACCACTCTATTCCGATTCACCTCTGGCATAACACGAGCACTGCGATCAATGTTGAGATAGTAACAAAAGGGCTGGGTATTCTCAAAGTAACACTCGGTTGAATTCACAGTTTTATTTATTCTTCATTTCATATACTAAACACAAAACCTTTATGTATATATATATGTGTGTTTATAAATTTATTATTCCTTATTGTCGTTTAGAAAGCACACAATTCTATTGTTCTAATGCTGTTGTTGGCAGTTGCATATTCATTATCATTCGCTCGCAATATTTCGATGAAACATTCGCCCACGTCATTCACCATTTGTTTATTTCACTTTCAATCTCGTCCGAAATGTTCTCTCTTTATCTATCCCTTCATGTTTTGTCTCATAATGACCTCATTTTGTCAACACAATCCTATCCATCTTGTTTCATATTCTCGTTAATAAGTTTTTCATCACATTGCTCAATTTCAATGTCGAAAATCGTGGAAGTGAGCATGACAAATGAATCGAAAGAAAGTTCACGTATGAATTATTATTAATCAATTGAACAATCAATTAACTAATTGATTAATTAATATTCAATATTTGTTTCAATTTTAAAATTATAATTGATGACTTGCGGTATTTTATAGTGAAAAATGAATAAATATAATCTCATAATGCATCTCCATATTAAATGTACAGAATTATGCAATTACTTTCATCCATATATTTACTCACGTCGAATAATTTCATTAAATCAAATATCTACAGCCATCGTATCATCTTTCTATAAATATATTAAATTTATAATTACTTGTGTGAATATAGTGAAGGAGAGAAAAAAAAATTGAAACGATTAGCAAATGCGTGCTAAACTGGCGCTATGTTCACCTACAATATTATGAAGATGATGCTTATACACTTTCATGTGACCTGATTGATCGACCTTCAGCCCACAAATGCACCCGATCGATCTATATCACAACATAACGATTAGTATTACGAGTTGTAGTGGAATAGTTTGATATTGCGCAAGAATTAAGAGCAGAGACCGTGTGATTCTTCGACACTGCTCTCTCGGGGCAAATGATCATCTTCTTTCTCTTTTACCTTATGTTTATGGATTTATATTTTATGTTTAACTCTAGAGGACACAAATGATGACAGGGTAAACATGAGACTTTACCGAAGAAGGAGAACCGGAATATATAGCGAACTATTGCACCTCCTTGTTCGTTCTTATTCAAAAATGTCTTTCGTTTCTTCTATTTCTTCCCCATCTCTTTCAAATGTAAATGTATGTGTGTATGTTTGTATCATTTATATCGTTTTGTTTCTTTCTATTGCACAGGTTACAGCAAGTAGACGACTTATATGATCAAGTTGGTGGGAGGAAGACGATCCGGACATCACTGGTATATAAGATACAGCATGGATACAGATAGATTCACAATTACAAAATCAGCAGTTGGAGAAACAACTGGGTTATACAATTAGGGTGATTTGTGGATTCTAGAATTTTGCGTGAGAGTGAATAATTCTGGATCTTTTACATAAAGTTAGATAGTTCGGTAGATAGATAGATAAAAATCTATTTTGAAAAGAAGGAATTCATAAAATCATTATCAAAATGAGAGCAGTAAGTACTCTTCTTGAATTTCATTTTTTATCTCCATCTGATATTTGAGAAGGTATCAAAAAAAAAATGTGACTTTCTGTTGAAGTATCACATCGAGATGTTAGAACTCACCCTTCAGAAACAGAAATAACTTGGCTTATTACGAAAATTATATTTTGCAAATTACCATCAGTCATTATGACAAAAAAATGGTAATCAATTGTTTACGGTGTAGATTTATTTTTATTATTTTCGTAGAGTTGAATTTTTGCTCAAATTACTAATAATTGTGCGGTAAAGATGAAGAAATGGGTTAGGACGGTTATCACATTGAAGTGCTGTTCGTTATCATTAGTGCAGCGTTCTTTGTTTCGATGATTTAATTTGAGATGACAATTCGAATATGCGAAGAATGAGAATCGGATCTTTGTGAATTGAGGGTTTGTTTCTATCTCAATGCACTCGATCAGTACCAGGAGGCACTTTATAACATCAAATATGTCCAATAATTCAATCAGTGTGACATGATTTCACAAGAGGGAAATATCTTGATCTCATCACGTCGAATATTCTACTCCAGACAGTCCAGAGCTGTAACTTGTTCATCGGATATGATGCCATCCCTTTCATCTCTCCATCCAACGACTAGAGCGATAATTTGATTTTTCTGTTTAATTCAGAAGTGTCGTGTGTTGATGCTGTTGGCAATCACCAGTGCGTGTGCAGGAGCAAGACTTGATAACACGTATTTACCACCCGGAAGTGCAGGCAGTGCAGGTGGTGCAGGGTTGATTCCTGCTCCCAGACCAGGCAACAGTGGTGGAATTGGTCCCGGTGGTAGACCAGGTGCCAGTGGTGGTGGAATAGGAGCCGGTGGTCGTCCAGGCGGTGGTTCTGGTGGATTTGGCGGTGGTCAGTGAATAATATTGCATCATACTATCGTGCATTGTATTCGTTAGATTTTTGAGATGTGATACCGGAAAAAAAAAATTCGCCTTAACAATGGATCTTTTCAGGTGCTGGATTTGGTGGTGGTGCTGGTAGACCAATTGGCGGCGGTGAAGTTCGTCCTGGCGTGGGTGGACAAGCGGGCGCCGGTAGTGGCCAAGAAATTCCCATTGTTAATTTCTCCAACGAGAACAATGGCGATGGCAACTATGCATTCAGCTACGAAACAGGAAACGGAATCACTGCACAAGAAACGGGTCAGTCGCAAGGTAAATGAACACCATATACATGTATATATTGAACTGCAATTATTCACCCGTTTCCTCATTGTTTACATAGACATCGCAATAGAGTGAATGTAAATAATTTTAATTGAATTCAATTGAGCAATCGAAACGTATTCATTCATGTTGTTTGTTCGTCAATTATTTTTGCATCTAATCCTGATTCAAGGGGATACTGAATCTGTCAGTGGATCTTATTCTTACACTGGTCCGGATGGTGTCCAATATACGATAACGTATACAGCAGATGCTGATGGTTTCCATCCGCAAGGTGCTCATATTCCAACTCCACCACCAATTCCACCAGAGATTCAACGCGGTATTGAATTATCTTTGGCTGCTGAAGCACGCGGTGAAAATCAAGACGGCGGTTCAACAGGTGGTCAGGGTGGTGCTGGTGGACAAGGTGGTTATGGTGGACAAGGAGGAGCTAGTCGAGGTGGCCAAGGCGGTATAGAAAATACTCATGAAAAGTTTGATTACCATTTGTAAAATAATTCCATTCCATTGTCATACTTTTTTTTCTCTTGCACAGTTGGATTCGGTGGTGGACAAGGTGGGGGGCAAGGATATTCTTACGGTGGTGAGTGCCACAATTTACCGACTATCAGTCCATTCGTTGTCATGAGTTAAATTTTTTTGATAATATTTTTCCAATATTTCATTCCATTAGGTGGACATGGAGGCGCTGGTGGTGCCGGAGCTAATGCAGGTGCGGGAGCATCTGGTATAAGAGGTGGCGGTGCTGGTGGTTCTGCTTATCAAGGACCAAATTCCTACCAAACAAGTTCACATCCCGGATATCAATACTAGAATGATGGCAAGGAAAATCTAATAGAGGAATAAACAGATTGAATTATCAACATCTCATGTACGAATCCGAGTTATTCATCACTATCGTGTTCTCTACAATTGATATCTACTGGCAGACTTGTGTACATAACAATATATGTTGCGTATCATTTTTTTTTTTTGTAAAATGTGATTTGTATTCATTTTTTCATTACTTTTATATTGATAAAACATATCTAAGTATATATACCACTTTTCTGGAAAAATGCGCTTGTTATTCATTTCGGTTTTAGCATTTGCAATTTGAGTCTTGGGAAATGATTTTTTATGTTGCAAATGAGTTATGGATGTATTTTTTCCAATTACGGCATGTGTAATTAATAAATTCTTTTAAATAAACATTTATACATGTTTGTACATGTGTATACAATGTAATATTGACAAAATACATTCATGAATCAAAAAAGATTAAATTAGGCTGCTTTTATTCAATGTATATTGCATCAAGTTTCTACCACGTCTCAACTACATTTAAATAAACCTTTTGATTGCCACATTGGTGAGACATAACAAAAACATCAGCCGCCATTGAATTACAATAAAATTCAGATCAAAAAAATATCAACTGTTGCAATGATTTACAGACAATACTGACAAAATGTGATACATAATTGACAAGTGGAAATCCAAGTTATCACCGATCACAATAGCAAATAATTCGTCATAATAGTGGCAGTGATGCCCAAAATAGAAGAGATTCAATTTTTGTTTCCCACATTTTTTGCATTACGTTAAAGCATGCTATTTTCCTACATATAAAAAAGTATACTCGGAATAATCCACTTTTTATATCATTTCCATATCACAGCGTTATTTACGTTACTCAATTATAATTTTGTGACAGTACCGAGTACATATCGAACGTGGAATATTTACATATCAATGTCAATTTCGCTTCAATCACGGGATACTTCGCAATTGTCCCAGATAGCGAGGGAAAGAAAACTCCATATATAGTCAATTCCTCCACATTGGTTCCATACATTATTCGAAATGTGCTCAACATCAATACTGTAGGTGCAATAAATTTAGTAAACGAATAGAATGAAAAAAGTTTCCATGATAATAATCACGTGGAGAGAGGAAAACGCTCATGAATCTATTCTGCGTTATTCCTTCTCAAATGAAATCAAAAATACGCAATTCGTGTTGCCTACTTTTTATCTCAAGGTAATGGAATATAAAGAAGAAATATACTTAAACTGGAGATAGAATATTCTCTTTTTTCTTCCACCATTTTTTCCCTGCAGTGCTTGCACCGTTAGATTTATCATTGTTACTATTTGTCTCATTATTTGGTGCACGCGCAAACTGTATGAATAGTTGTTCTAATGTTGATGACAATACAACATAATCTTCAATACAGTCATATTCATTTTTCAAGTCATCCATCAACGTGTACATCATAGTCCAAGTCGCATCAGGATCAATAACATGATATCCAAGGAATCCCGTATTTTGATCAATCAAATGACAGTTCAATTTAGAAACAATCTGTTGTTTGATCGCTTCAACATCGCTATCACGTTGTGACGAAGATAGTTTCACGTGAATATTATAGCCGGCGCCGAAACGTTGTTTCAATTGTTGACTCGCACCAACGCAAACGATTTGACCACCAACCATTATAACTAATCGATTGCATAAAACTTCGCATTCCTCCATACTATGAGAAGTTAATATTATCGACTGTCCAGCATTTTGACATGTTTTCAATGTATTCCACAGCGATCTACGCGCTGCAGGATCAACACCGGTCGTCGGTTCATCCATCAATACAAGTGGTGGATTACCAATCAATGCCAGGGCAATATTCAGTCGACGTTTATTGCCACCGCTGTAGGTTCCACTAGGTTGGAAGGCGCATGGAGTCAGGTTTAATTTTGTTACCCATTGTTTTACAATTGCAGGCACTTGAGCACGAGGTATTCCACGAAGTCTTGCGAATAAGTACAAATGGTCCCAAGAATTTAATGTACTTATGATGGCGTCTTGTTGTGGACAATATCCCATTGATGCTAAATATTCCGATCGATCCGATGAACTATTGTACTGTTTGAGATAAACTGTACCACCATTTGGTATTATCTCACCAGTCAACATCTTGAAGGTTGTACTCTTACCAGCACCATTGACACCAAGTAAACCGAAACATTCACTTTCTTTCACACGAAAACTAATTCCCTTTACGGCATGTAAGTTCCCATAGTTCTTCTTCAATCCCTGTACAAGGAAGATATTCCCGTTGTCGTGATGTTTTGAGTGTTGTCCTTTAACTCGTTTCACAATTCCTTCGTTAATAATTAATTTTTCTTTCTTGACCATTTCATCGATTTCAGTTTGATCCGTAATTGGTTTATTCCCACGGATCTTTACGATTAGTCTTGCAAAATATTGTTGTTCAAGAATGAAAATAATACCAAAATAGAAAATTGGCGATAGACCTAACCACAGTAATGACACTTGGAGATCCGGAATGTATTCTTGGTGAATGAAGTATGGTAGAGGATTTTCACAGGTATGATCAGAGCATAAGAATAGACAACATTCATCGCCACTGATACATGAAATTTCAAGTAATGCATTGGACATACGTCTACAACGTGCGTTCCGGACCAATGTTGAGAAAAATGCCAGATGTCCATATGTCAAACTCAAATGCGGTACGAGAAGAAATATTTTACTTTGTACTTTACGGAATAGCCGATACAGTTCATTAGTTGTACTCAGTGCAACAATAAGCAGAATCATCTCGACAAAAGCTGGAAAAGAATGAAGTTAACATTAACAATGCTTAGGAACTTGCATAAAAAATTATGTGAACATCCATCTTTCTGAAATATTTACCCATTATAATTGGTGCGATAGAGAGTATCATTGTGGTAGCATTCGTTGAACGTTTGAAGAAAGTACTCAGATAAACCAATGGTAGAACACTTATACCGAACAGGACTAATAATGTTAAAGTAATACCTGGAAAAGAAATTACGCAGGATAACTTCAATAATTCTAACGAGCTCTGAGTTCTTCGGAAGAAACAACCTGACATGTTTCATGAAAAGAGAACTATTAAGTTGTGAGAAGGAAGAATTTCAAAATTGAAGAAGAAAAGGAAAAAAAAATTCTCTTCTCAAGTAATTATTGTCTTCGTAACTATTGGAAGATTTTATGAACCAAACTATACTCAAAGAAATGTAAGAAATAAAATGCATAGGAACTCACAAATCTCTGTTGTATGGTAGAGCTGCGTTTTCAATAATATATCCGCGATAATGAAGAGAGCCAGTAGCAACAATACCGAAATGAGATATTGTACAAAATCAAAGACGAAAGTGGCTGCCCAATACATTGATTTCGGTGCCCCAGTCATCAATTGCAATTGTTTTATACCCGAAAGTGCTTCACTTAATGGCTGAATGACATACAGGGCGATAGCTGGTGCCAAAAATACGATCAAAGATACTGTCATGATAGAACCAACTTCGTCCTGGCCTTTATTGAACTCCTGTACATCAGGCAGCGTTTGGGTCGACATTTCAATTTTATATTCTTCGTCATTTGTCAAAGCTTTCACAATAGTATTCGTTATGCAATTGATTGTGATGGGCATTCCAAGGACTGCAGTGCCAGAATAGAACCCATTGGCCATGACATCTCCTGTAGGAGTGTTATTGAATTCAGCTGATACAATCAATTTGTTTCGATATGAAACCACATCGTTCGTTCCAAAATTCAATAATGCATCAGTTACACTTGTACTTGACTTGATTTTAGTGGCATTACCACCAAATTTACTAATAGTATCCACATACATATTACTCAGCAGTGATTTATCTGCGTGTACAAATGCTTTCGAGTCTGGATAGAGACTCAATGATATTGTGAATGGATCATTTGGGTCTGGACGTCGGCCAAATTGTAGCAATATCAGCATAACAGAAATACACGGCAAAATCATACTTATCCAAAAATTCCATGGATTTTTCCGAGCGAATATTACTTTTTTAATGAGAAACCCGAAGAACGTTTGGAAGTAATATGGTAGTCCAGTGACCTTCTCATATGCTTTAATGTCATCATTGAAATCATGTTCATCACTCTCATCTTTCGTGACACGAAGGAATACTTGTTCTAATGTTATAATTGAAACACTCATTCCAGTGATTCCCAACTGTTTTTTGGAATTCTCCAACTTATCTAATGCTTCGGGGACAGACTGAGCTGGTGGGAGTGCTAATATTATTTTGCCATCATCTTGATTCAATATATGCGCAGTAATTCCAATTTCTTCAGATATTTTCGATATTTCACACCAAGGTTCGATAGATAAAGTCACTTCCACCTGACCGTCACCGTACAATTTCTTCAAGAACATCGATGTGCCATAACTGCGCAATTTTCCTGTGTGCATAATAGCAACTCGATCGCCCAATATATCAGCTTCTTCCATATCGTGTGTACTGATGATAATCGTTTTTTCACCTCTCATTTTCAATACAATATCCCAAACCTCCCGTTTACTCTCTGCATCCATTCCTGATGTTGGTTCATCCAATATTAACACTTTCGCGTCGCCAATTATGGCCAGTGCCAGACATAGTCGCCTCTTTTGGCCGCCAGACAACTGCCCAGGATAATTATTTGTTTTATCAGTCAAATTTACTTTGATCAATAATGTTCGGACTTCGTTTTCTAATTGCAGTCTTGTCCTATTATTAGCTTTTATCATTCCGAAAAGCATCAGTTGTTGTTGAACTGTCAAATCGGGAAATAGCATATTTTCTTGTGGACACAAACCAATGTTATTATTTATACAATTTGTTTGATTGAGGATATTTTTCCCATCAATGAATGCCACCCCTTCAGTTGCATCAGTTAAACCAGACAGTATCGACATCATCGTTGTTTTACCTGCACCATTATGACCAAGTAACGCAGTTATTTGGCTCTTATATATGTCCATTGAAACATTACGTAAAGCATTGACTTTCGTTTGACGAAACCAATCAGTTGTGTAGACTTTTTTCAAGTCTCGAATACGTATACCTGGCTCCAGACTTCCTGGCTCAACATATTCGAATTCTTTTCTTGTTGGTTCTTTACGATCAACATTCATTATGTGCTTTTCGTCATTCACTCTATTATTTCCTTTTCTCTGTAATGTGTATTGAAAATCATTAGAAGTTATTCTTCGCTGCGTACATATGCATAAACATAAATATTGCGATGAGTTGATTTGTATGTTTACAGATAAATTCGTCTAGGAATATGAGACCATAACGAATGTGATGAAAAATGAAAATTCTAGCTACCAGTGCCTATCCGAATTCAATTTGCATGATTATCACATATCTTCATGCTACCGATCATCGGAATGCTTTATCAAGGAAGAGTATTGATAATGAATACTCCTAGACGAGTTCCAACGTCAACATCATATCACTTGAGTGTATATGTAAATAATTATTTCGTAACAAACCTGGAAGCAATAGAATGGATGCCTCCGAACGCCATATTTACCAGGACGGATGGCATAAATATAAATCACCATGAAAAAATGGAATATAACTCCAATAATTGAAAACAATATCATGACCCCAATACTGCCTTCGGGTATTGGATCGCTTGCAGATGTGAATAAATTTGACCATTGTACTCCATAAAGATTGTTTTCATCCGCTGCTATTTCGACAAATACTCTTCCTAGTAAAAAATTTGGCGTAAAGATTCCGAGATATAGCAAAAAACGTTGAGCAGTTAGTCCCTGAAGGAAAGTTGCAAAAATATTCATAAGCGATATTGTCATCACAGTTGCGAACACCCCATGAGAAGCTGTAATGAACAAAATTCTGAATGAATGTCGTGAATATTTAAATTCGATGTGAAAGACGATACAATAAAATGCTTACGTTTCCAAAAATACGCTGAAAGATGCAGTCCAAAGGCGAGGAGGTGGCATATATGGATGAATAATGCCAACCAAAGCAGAAACGCATCGCCATAAAGTAAGAATGGTAAAACTGTTGGTGGCATGAAATGTTTCAATATCACGACGATTGGTAACAAATAAAATGTACTCCATATTGCACCACTGACGAACCAACTCAATAAATTCAACCGGTTACTGACGCCGTTAACTGACATGAGAATATTAATTCCTATGAATTTTTCATTCGCCGGAAATGTTATTTCAACACACAAAACTACGAGGAATGCCAATCTAGAAATGTCAGCAAATGTTTTCCCGCTCATTGAAACGACTCGATCCACTTGTAAATATGGTGGATATGGCATTTGTTGAACTGAGATTCTTGTGTCATATTGAGGATTTGGTTTAACTTGTCTAATATATGCCTTGTCTAAGCATATGGGAACTTGAACCGTCGCCACTTGACCAAACTGATATCTCGCTATATTACCATTTTCCTCGGGATCAAATAAATCAGACGGTGCTTGAGCAGCAATTCTCAGTTTATATTTAAACAATTTTGGTAATGTTCCATTGTCGGGTATAGATTGAAAAACAATGCCCACACACTCGCCCATGTACATATCATTCGCTTTATCATAATGAAAATCATTCACCATCGTGTCTTCAGTGCGTGATGGGACAACTCGATCTGCAGTTAAACCAAGACATTTCCTTGTTTCTTCCATTATTTTATCCGTGATGCGGTTGCTTGGTGTATATTTAACATTAAGTACGGCAGATACTTCGCCCATGAGGGATCCTTCAGGTTCGTATGCATGATAAGTATTGTTAGGAATGAATTCAGCTTGTGAATTTGTTATCAACCTCACAGTTTGTCCAATCAAAATTAAACCAATTGGTATCAAAATTTGAAACACGAGCGACTGGATCCAATGACGTTTCCGTATCAAAAAGTTTTTACGCATCAATAGCATAAATATTCGAAATTTTTCTGGCATGATTGCAGAAATAAAATGTGACTTGAAGCGTATTATTATCATATACTCCAATTAATAGAATCACTGGGTTATACTTCGTCCTAAAACTCTGACCACTGCAAAACAAAGAGAAAAGAAATTGAATATTCTTTCGACGTGGCTTCAAAATATCATTATCGAACCAGTTCATTTGCCTAACTTCCTCATTTGCTATCACATTGCAGGTAACTTTTATTTGTTTAAAAGATAGTTGCAAAAATTAGTCATCGATATGTTATCAGGGGGCCTTCGAGGCTCTGTCACGTATTTCACTATTCTGACAAAATGTAAGCTCGCGGAAAATAAAATTCTTCAATTTGCAAAGGATTGAATGGAGACAATGGATGTATCATTTGAAAATAGAAAATGATTCGAGTACATACGAGAATCAAATTTATGTAACAATATCACAAGTAGAGCAGAAATCAATGATTCTGAAAAATAATTTCGTACGTGCAAATTATTAGTAAATTCTGATAAAATTCCTTCTTTTTTGCTTCATCTATTCTCAATTATCATAAATTTTGAACAATCAACGAAATTTCCATTTGGTTATATTTTTTCTTCCTCCAATGTCATTGCACATGAATATCAAGAAATTAAGTCGGCGTGATATGACAATGAAGTTACATTGACATTGCTATGACAACCTAAATACGAAATATATTGATCCATACCGTATTAAGAAAACTATGCGTAACTTGTCAACACGCAAATTTAATTTGTTATGAATTCATCCCATAATATTCATTGACATTTTCTACCAAAAAGTTGACCATGGAGGATAAGAAATATATAAAATATTAATTGTCATAATATAACGAAATTATATGAAGATGATAATTAGGCTATACTTACGATTATCATTACTGAGTATG
The DNA here is from genome assembly GCA_018881525.1 of Meteorus sp. PSUC_FEM 10030008. NCBI lineage: Eukaryota > Metazoa > Arthropoda > Insecta > Hymenoptera > Braconidae > Meteorus > Meteorus sp. PSUC_FEM 10030008. The sequence continues at coordinate 16,272 of JABMBR010008451.1, read as the reverse complement.
AAGTGAATATTGCACAAAAATTTTGATGTTGCTTGAACAGCACTTTGACGTTAGAATGCTCAAGTTATTCATCGTATTTCACCGCTACCTCATACAGTAGCATAATAATCAAATTTTAATATTTCTTGATAACATAGTTTCAAAATAGTAAGTTATCATTTTACAGTTCTATTGTTTCGTAAACATTTCCATGACTAATATTACCGTATGTCATACATGTACGAATGTGTGATCATGATACTGTAGTAGAAAAAATTTGATACATATTATTGTATTCGTAACACACACACACACATTCACAGTATTAAAATATACATAGTGGAACCGAATCTCTATATTCGAGATGGAAACGGGGTTAAAAAAGAGTAGGATAATCCGATTCACAACAGGAATGAATTGGATCTGGAATACTCTCACATCATACAACCTAACCTCAAACCATCTCGAATACTTGTGTCATAAGCGCGAAATTCAAAAAATGGACGGTGCGGTGAAGGATGCGAGAGAAGAAAACAGCAATGTGATTAGCAGTATCCAGAAGTCAAATAATTTATTATAAAACCTGGTAGTGATATTCCCGATTGTTGGAGCTACCTTGATAGTAGTCAAGTTACTTAATTCGAATAATGCTCCTTCATTTTCATGATAACGGAATATTAGTTCAATTATAATCAATGCATTCCATGTTATGTACGAACTATAGACAGAGGACAATTCACACTCAGCTACGCAAATATTCAAATATGGTGCTGCTGTTGTACATCCTGTATTCGCACAGAGATTTATTTTGGATGAGGGAAAAATTTCTCATAAAATGTTTGAGGTTATACCATCTTTTCTCTTTTCGGTCATTTTTTGATATCCTTCGTACTTTCAACGTTCCTGATATATCCAATCATTCATTTCAGTTCACGTGGTACATATACCTGAGATTGAGGACCAAAATGTGGATGAGAATGTATTAGTCGTGCAACGGATTCCTCACCGGTTATCAGTCGAATTCAAATCAATAGCCCAATTGATCTTAACCGATTCCAGAAGCGAAATAATTATGGCACTGTCACTTAGACCGTCAGAACTTCATTAGTATCGTTATGAATTGCATTCGGATTTTCGGGTAAGCGTGCAAATTGTATGAACAACTGTTCCAAAGTCGATGACAACACGGCATAATCTTCAATGCAATTGTACTTGTGTTTTAATTCATCTATTAGAGTGTACATGGTGGTCCAGGTTGCATTGGGATCAATCACGTGATATCCAAGAAATCCGGTATTTTGGTCAGTCAAATGACACTTCAATGTAGAAATCATTCGTTGCTTGATAGCCTCAATATCACTTACACGTTGCGTCGATGAAAGCTTGATATGGATATTGTAACCAGCGCCAAAACGTTGTTTCAATTGTTCACTCGCGCCAACACACACAATCCGACCGCCAACCATTATCGCTAAGCGACTACATAACACTTCGCACTCCTCCATACTATGAGAAGTTAATATTATCGACTGTCCAGCATTTTGACATGTTTTCAATGTATTCCAAAGTGATCTACGTGCAGCAGGATCAACACCAGTCGTCGGTTCATCCATCAATACAAGTGGTGGATTACCAATCAATGCCATAGCAATATTAAGCCGACGTTTGTTGCCACCGCTATAGGTTCCACTGGGTTGGAGTGCACATGGAATTAAATTTAGCTTCGTTATCCATTGTTTCACAACTGCAGGCACTTGAACCTGGGGTATTCCACGAAGTCTTGCAAATAAGTACAAATGGTCCCATGAATTCAATGTGGTTATGATAGCATCCTGCTGTGGGCAATATCCCATCGATGCCAAATAATTTGACCGATCTGATGATATATTGAACTGCTTGAGATACACTGTACCATCATCAGGTATAATATCACCGGTTATCATCTTGAAAGTTGTACTTTTTCCAGCGCCGTTGACCCCAAGCAAACCAAAACATTCACTTTCTTTCACACGAAAACTAATCCCCTTCACAGCATGTAAGTTTCCGTAGCTCTTATTCAAATCTTGCACAAGGAAAATGTTGCCATTGTCATAAAGTGATGCATCATGACTAACGGCACGCTTCGCGATTTCATCGGCAACAATTTTTCTTTCATCCTTTACTATCTCATCCACACAATCTGAATGAGAAACTCGTCGCCCTTTATATATTCTCATTATTATTCGATTGAGATATTGTTGTTCGAGAATGAAAATTATTCCGAAATAGAACATGGATGTGAAACAGAGCCACAATACTGATCCTTCAATATCCAGCATGCCATCTAAATGTGTGAAATAAGATACGGAACTCGTACAATTGTACACTCCAGGAAATGCATTTGTCTTCCGTCGACAATCTGCATTCACGATCGCTATCGCATAAAATGCACGAATTCCATATGCGAAGCTCACATGTGGTGCCAATAAGAATATTTTACTCTGAATCTTTCGAAAAACTCGATAGGCCTCGTCATCAACGGATACCATGAATTTTAGCATAAACTCAACACCAACTGAAAATAATTCAACATAATATAACGATTGTACCCATCACTAGATATAGCTGATTTATAAATTTTCTGTCTATATTTTCAAAATTAATCACCAAGGCCAATGACTCACCCAAAACTATTGGAACAATCGTCAATATTATTGTACTGACATTGATCGTTCGCTTCAAAAAAGTAGTGATATATATTAATGGAAAAATACTCAACCCGAACAATAAGAATAACATCAATGTGATACCTGCAACAAAGATCATTCGAAATGGTTGGATGACATGAAAAATTTCCTTACAAATGAGGAACAACAACTGGTCCTACTAAAGTACGTGCAAGTGTGACAAAAATGATGAAGAAAAACTCACCTATTTCTGTATCATGATATAGCTGAATATCTGATGATACATCAATAATGATCAATACTATGATCATCAACAAGATTGATACGATATACTGTCCATAGTCGAACAGAAAGTTCGCTGCCCAATATGTGCATTTCGGTGCTCCGGTCATAAATTGCAATTGCTTCACACCAGATAATATTTCATTCAATGGTTGAATAACATACAGAGCAATTACTTGTGCAAGGAACAACGTTGTTATTATTGTTAACAAAATACTGTTAGAAAACGCTAGTTCTTTATAGAACGCTGGTGGGTAAGGCACCTTCTGTGCTGTCATTTCAATTCTATATTCTTTATCATTGGTCAATGCTTTCACGATTGTATTCGTTATGCAATTGACCGTGATAGGCATCGCGAGGACTGCAGCACCAGAATAGAAACCATTAGCCAAAACTTCTCTACTGGAAGTTGTATTGAATTCCGCTGATACAACTATTCTATTCTGATACAATACAAGATCATTCTTGCCGTAGTTTATCAATTCATCAGTTACACTTCTCGAATTCATTTCAATTACTTCACCACCAGAGTCTTCAATTGTTGCCCGATACATTCGACTGTAGAGTGGATCATCCGATTGTACCAGTGCTATTGTATCTGGATAAACACTCAACGATAATGCATATACATTTGGCTGCAGCGAATGATCAGAAAGCAGCAGAGTTGGAAGTGTTGAAATACAGAACAGAAATATACTGATCAAAAAATTCCATGGATTTCTGCGAGCATATTTGATTTTCTTTATAAAGAAAGCATTGAATGTTTGCAAGTAATATGGAAATCCAGAAACTTTTTCAAATGTTTCAATATTTGCATGGACATCTTTTTTGCCACACTCATCTTCCGTAACACGTACAAATACTTGTTCCAATGTAATAATGGAAACACTCATTCCGGTTATACCCAGTCGTTTTTTTGAGTTTTCCAATTTGTCCAATGCTTCGGGCAACGATTCAGCTGGTGGAAGCGTCAAAACCATTTTGCCATCATTCTGATCTGAAATTCGCGCTGGAATTCCAATCAGCTCAGATATTTCTGACATGTCGCACCAAGGTTCTACAGACAGAGTCACTTCGACCTGACCGTCGCCGTGAAGTTTTTTCAAAAACATCGGCGTTCCATAGCTACGTAATTTCCCTGTATGCATAATTGCAATCCGATCGCCGAGTATATCAGCTTCTTCCATATCATGAGTACTGATGAGAATTGTTTTCTCACCGCGCATTTTCAAAAGAATATTCCAAATATCACGTTTACTCTCTGCGTCCATTCCTGATGTCGGTTCATCCAATATCAAAACTTTAGCATCAACAATTAAAGCCAATGCCAGGCACAACCGTCGCTTTTGACCACCGGACAATTGTGCAGGATAACTGTTTATTTTATCTGCTAAGTTGACGTTATTTGATAATATGCGAACTTCATTTTCTAAATTGAGTCGAGTCCTATTTTTAGCTTTTATCATTCCAAAAAACATCAGCTGTTGATGAACAGTCAAGTTGGGGAATAATATGTTTTCTTGTGGGCATAAACTAATATTGTTATCAAAACTATGATTATCGTTCAAGATGTTCTTTCCATCGATGATAGCCACACCTTCAGTAGCATCAGTTAAACCTGATAATATCGACATCATCGTTGTTTTACCCGCTCCATTGTGACCAAGTAACGCAGTTATTTGTCTTTTATATATGTCTATTGAGACATTACGTAAAACATGAATTCTCGTTTTACGAAACAAGTCTGTTATGTACACTTTTTCAAGACCACGAATCTGTATGCCTGATTCGAAACTTCCGGGCTCGACATGTTCAAATGCTTTGTTCGAGGATTCTTCACTATCAACATGGTTCATGTACTTTCCATAATTCTGTTCCTTTATTCTTGTATTCTGAAATGATTAATGCAAATCATCAGATAACTGAGTAAATGAATTCGACTTAAAGTAACATACAAAGTGTAACATACCCGAATGAAAAAGAGTGGATGTCGAGGAACTCCATATTTACCAGGTAAAATAGCATAAATGTAGACAGCCATATAGAAATGGAATAAAATTCCAATGACTGAGAACACCATCATGACCCCAATACTGCCTTCAGGTATTGTATCACTTGCTGATGTGAATAAATTGCTCCATTTCAAACCCCCTAAACTTTCTTCATCAGTAGACATTTCAGTGAGCATCCGTTTCAGGATGAAATTCGGTGACAAGATCCCAAAGTACATGAACAAATGTTCTGCTGTACGTCCGTGCAGTGTTGAGTTGAGAGTATTTGCAATGCAAACCATTATAACAGTTCCAATAATTCCACGAAAGGCTGCAATAATTAAAAGTTGTCATCATTTCCGTTTGTACCAACAGGTCAGATAATGAATGCAGTAAGGAAAGATTTTCGACTCACGTTTCCAAAAGTATGCCGAGAGATGAATACCAAACGCGAGTAAATGACATGTATGGATGAACAGGATAAGCCAAAAGAGGAATGCATCACTATTAATTAAGGATGGTGGAACATATGATAACTCATAATATTTCAAAATCACAACTGTTGGCAATAAATAAGATGTACTCCATATTGCACCGCTGACAAACCAACTGAATAAATTCATCCGGGTACTGATACCATTCACTGCCATGAGAACATTTATACCAATGAATTTTTCATCAGCTGGAAATACTGCTTCAACGCACAATATTATAGGGAAAATCATAGTGGATATAATCAAAAATGGTGATAAACTATTTGATGAAAATTTACGGACTTGTTCATGTGGTGGATATGGTCTTTGCTGAATCGAAATATTCGTTTTGAATTCACGGTTTGCTACTTGATTGATGTATGCTTTATCTAAACATAATGGGAGCTGGACCGTTGCCATTTGACTATACCAATAGCTTCCCATGTGACTATTTTCTTCCGGAACAAATAATTCAGTCGGTTCTGGAGCATCTATGCGCAATTTGTATTTGAATAATTTTGGCAATGTAATATTGTTAGGAATCGATTCGAAAATGATCCCTATATAATTCGACATATATCCCTCGTTTTCAAGTAGGAAATCATTCACTATAGTGTTCTCATCAGGAGATGCTGATACATTCACTTTTTCACCAAGGCAGTTGTTAGTATCCTCCATTATTTTATCCGTTATGGTATTGCTCGGTGTATATTTCAGAACAAGATTCCACGGAACATATTCCATGAGCATTTTTTCTGATTCAATTGGATAATAACTAACATTAGGAAACGTCATACCAACAATCTTCGACGGTGCTCTTGGTAAACTCTGACTCATCAATACTATGCCAATTGGAAGGATAATTTGTAATAGGAGTGATTTGATCCAATGACGTTTGCGTATATAGAAATTTTTGCGCAATAAAAGCAAGAATATTCGGAATTCTTCCATCATGATTCAGTAATTGATTCGTGACATAGAACGTGGTACTGCTCGTTGATGTTCAATCTGAGCTTCTGCGAAATTGAAAAAGGGACATGTGATTAATAGATGTGAAGCAATGTCATCAACAAGCTTATTATTCACGGAATGAATAACGAACAAGATGTCGAGAAAATTTCTGAGTAGAGAGTAAACAGACAAACATCCATGACGAAATTACTAAATTCCATTTGAAGGCCATTCCCGTTAATCCAAGTTATTCTATGACTAAGTTCCATGCTGATAAGATAATAATATGATGACTACTACACTCCATAATCTTATCTCATTCAATCGATTGATGCGTGTTTTTCTGAATGACCTATGTTAAAATGTAACAACAACGTGTTCCAGTTTACTGTCCTTACTGCCATGTTGAATATTTGATTTATTCAGAAAATGCCTCGTGAACATAAAACTGATCAACTAATTGAGTTGGGTTATTGTATGCAACACACATAGATGTGATGACGTTCCGAATTTCAAAGTTACTCTAGAAAGTGCACAACGTCAATGTTTTTGGCAATATGATGCGAAGCAGGGTATGAAATTCAATAACACATTTGGTACATCAGGAAACACAATGCCCACGGTGAAAAAATTGAATTCTTTCTTGTAGATATTACCGTAGTGTTCAATCTTGAATGATGTTACTCACTAGTTCACTATGACGAATAGAATAGATGCAAGACGAATTTCCCGTGTACAATAAAATTGAAATCAAAAATCGAATCACAGTATTGATTGACAATATTGCTGTCAATGCATCAGTGAAAAAAATGATCAGCCATCTATCACAATTTTCAATTTCAGATAACTATATTGAACTTCTCTGCAAATGTATTCACTTGGACAAATGCATCGATTCACAACCATTTAAAGTTATAACACAATTATTTCAATCACTGAGTGCGTATCGCGAACAGTTTTGTATAAAACTCAGTTGATGAATTAATAATAAAATATATTCGCCATTGATCGAAGACCGTTTTTAGATCCAGTGATCAGTAATTTCTAATACCTGATAATGATACTAGTTCCTATTGGTTTACACAGTGTTTCATTGCTGTCATCACAACTACAATATGCTCAATGTGACAGATTGAATATACAAGCTCAACGTCATGTTATCGTCATATCTCTCACACCTCTACACTTCTCGAATTTGCGGAAATCGTGCTCAGATCTCAGCACACAAACGCTTCCATGCATATCTAAAGTCCATCATCAATTATTCTTGGTAATCTGTCTCTAACCACTTCGGAGTTCTACTTATATTGATATCACGGAATAATGAGAGGAAAAATATGATAAATCGGTTTTTTTTTCTATCAATCACTTTTCATCAGATAATTTTTGTCATGAAATAAATCTCTACATCTTTTGATAATATCGCAAAAACAAGCCCAACTATTGGACGATTTACCATCGACATGATTGCCTTACATCATGCCATGAAACCGTGAGAAAAGGAAATGATTTCGACGTGTATAAGGGTGATTATATTATTGTTTATAATAATTTCCAAATGTCAAATTGAATTGGTAGTATAGCGTGTTCCAATCATGGAATTTTGATAATTTTATTAGATTAGAACACATCTACCAAATAGAATGTTATATAGTATCAATAAACTTAAGTTCATATGAACATTTTGGGGGTATTGTTTACGTGAAAACAACTGAACCGAAATAAGAAAATATTAGTGGTTTGAATAAAAAAATAGTGGAGGGTTGCACACTACAATTGCGCTCAAGCTGGTGATACGACGTGAGGTTGTGCTGTATGATCGATTGCATTATTGGGCGAGCGTGCAAATTGGATGAATAGTTGTTCCAATGTGGACGATAATACGACGTAGTCCTCAATACAATTGTATTCGTTTTTCAATTCATCCATCAGTGAGTACATGATTGTCCATGTTGCTTCAGGATCGATCACATGATAGCTAAGGAATCCAGAATTCTGATCGGTTAAATTACAGTTCAATACAGAAATTATGCGCCGTTTGATGGCTTCAATGTCTTGGCCTTGCTGCATTGGTAACAGTTTAATATGAATATTATACCCCGAACCAAAACGTTGTTTCAATTGTTCACTTGCGCCAACACAAACAATTCGACCACCAACCATTATCACCAATCGATTACAAAGCACTTCGCATTCCTCCATGCTATGAGATGTTAATATTATTGATTGGCCTGCATTTTGACAAGTTTTCAATGTAGTCCACAGTGATCTACGAGCCGCAGGGTCGACTCCGGTCGTCGGTTCATCCATCAATACAAGTGGTGGATTACCAATCAATGCCAGGGCAATATTCAGTCGACGTTTATTGCCACCGCTGTAAGTTCCACTGGGTTGGGCGGCACATCGTGTCAAATTCAACTTTGTTATCCATTGTTTCACAATTCTAGGTACTTGAGCACGAGGTATCCCACGGAGTTTAGCGAATAAATACAAGTGATCCCATGCATTCAATGTAACTAAGATAGCATCTTGTTGCGGACAATACCCCATCAATGATGAATAGTTCGATTGATCTTTCAAATTGTTGTACTGTTTGAGATAAACTGAACCATTATTTGGTAACGTATCATTTGTAAGCATCTTGAACGTTGTACTCTTTCCAGCACCGTTAACTCCCAGTAAACCAAAACATTCACTTTCTTTAACACGAAAACTAATCCCCTTTACGGCTTGAAAATGGCCATAACTTTTTCGTAGCTCATGTACAAGGAGGATGTTTTCACTGTCTTTATATGCCCTGTCTTGATTGTTTTCACGTTTTGCTATTTCGTCATTAACAATTTGTCTCTCTTCTTTCACTATTCCATCCATATTAGCAGAGTCAGCGATTGGTTTAGTCTTGCGTAATTTCATTATCAACATCCCAATATACCGTTGCTCGAGAATAAAGATGAGACCAAGATACAAAATCGGTGTCAAACCTAACCACAGCAAGGCTTCCTTGAGATTGACAATATCGTCTACATCCTGATAGTAAGATATGGTACCGGTGCATTCGCGTGATTCAGGAAACAAAATGGACTTACGACGACAATATGCGTTTATCAGAGCTTTCGAAAAGAATGAATATTGACCCCATCCGAAACTCACATGAGGTACTAATAAAAATAAATGATGTTGGATTTTTCGGAAAGTTTGATAACTTTCATTGCCCACGAGAAGGGGGGCCAGTACAGACAGAATCAATTCGATCATCACTGAAACAAATTGAGAAAATATTCAATGATACATAAAAACTGGACAAAACATCAGTAGGATAATTGGTGGCTTCTGAAACCTCATATAATTGAACAAACATATTTACCCAAGACTATCGGGAAGATAGTGAGAAGTAGTATGGTAACGTTATTCGACCGCTTGAGGAAGGTGATGAGATATATTAATGACAGAGTGTTGATCCCAAATAGTATGAATAGTCCCAATGTGATGGCTGAAAATGGAAATTGAAATGATTGAATGGAATTAATTTTTTTGTTCATCACAGAGAGAATTTATGAATTTCATAATATAATCGGGACGAGAAATGTGTATCAAAGTCGAAATGTATTTATTTGACTTATCCGTGAAGAATTCAATCATAATTATGATGAAGAACAGCACTAAAGTCTGTAGAAACTCCACCATAACTTCCCGATTCTCAATAATTACCATTAATATAACAAAACTCAATGTTAACTCTGTGAATGTGTGAAATTACTGAGGAATGGGACTATACGGAAATGTATAGATTGAAACTTACATATTTCTGTTCCATAAAATATCTGCATTTGCGCTGATGAATCAACGATGATCGATAATACCAACAATATTGATACCGATATGATATACTGTATGTAATCGAAGAAAAACGTTCCTGCCCAATATAAAAATTTCGGCGCCCCAGTCATTTCTTGCAGTTGTTTTATGCCTGATAGTGCTTCGCTGAGGGGTTGAACAGCATACAGGGCCATTGCTGGTGCGAGGAGAATGGTTGAGAACACCACGATACCAACACTTTGAAGATTAATCATCGTTGGATTTAGCATTATTTCATGCGGTAATGTATGCATTGATACTTCGATTCCATATTCTTCGTTACCAGTCAATGTTTTTATAATTGTATTTGTGAGACAATTGATGGTGCTAAACATTCCGAAAACAGCATCAGCAGAGTAGATACCGTTGGCTTTTACTACACCCGACGAGGTATTGTTAAATTCAGCTGACACTACTACTCCTTCACGATATGATTGTAGATCATTCCTAGCATAATTTAATAACGCATTGGTTACACTCGTTGTGGGAGTTACTTCAGTGGCGATTCCATTGAAATTTTTGATTGTTTTTTGATACATTTGACTGAATAATGGATTATCCGAATGAACAAATGCCTTAGTATTAGGATAAGCATTCAATGTAACTGCATAGGGTTGCTCGTGGCTTCGATCCGGAATTATCAACGATAACATTATCACCATAGGTAAACATGGTAGGATGACACTTAGCAAAATGTTCCAAGGGTTCTGCCAAGCGTACTTCAGTTTTTTATTGAGAAAGGCAGCGAATGTTTGTAAATAATATGGAAACCCAGTGAGTTTTTCAAACACCTCAACATCTTCAGTTGAGTCTTCCTTACCACTGCCATCGTTTGTGACGCGCATGAAAACTTGTTCCAGGGTGATTATCGATACACTCATTCCTGTTATGCCCAATCGTTCCTTCGAATTTTCAAGTCTATCTAGTGCTACAGGCAATGATGCACTCGGCGGAAGTGCTAACACTATTTTACCATCATCTCGATTCAGTACATGAGCATCAATATCGATTGCTTTCAACACTTCTGTGATTTCGCACCGGGGCTCGACTGATAATGTTACTTCAACTTGCCCGTCTCCGTATAATTTTTTCAAAAACATTGATGTTCCATAACTTCGTAATTGGCCTGAATGCATAATTGCCACTCGGTCACCCAATATATCCGCCTCTTCCATATCGTGGGTGCTGATAAGAATTGTTCTTTCACCACGCATCTTCAATAAAATGTTCCAGATATCGCGCTTACTCTCTGCATCCATTCCCGATGTTGGTTCATCCAATATCAGAATCTTCGCACCTCCGATTATTGATGATGCCAAACACAATCGCCGTTTTTGACCACCAGACAACTCCACTGGATAATTATCTGTTTTATCAGGTAGATTGACTTTATATAATAAATTACGAACTTCGCTTTCCAAATCATGGCGAGTTTTGTTATTGGCTTTCATCATTGCGAAAAGCATCAGCTGCTCTCGAACAGTCAAATCGGGGAACATCATATTCTCTTGTGGGCATAGACCAATATTATTATCGATGGTATCCATTCCATCCAAAATATTCTTCCCATCGATGAATGCCACACCTTCAGTTGCATCAGTCAAACCTGATAATATTGACATCATTGTCGTCTTTCCGGCACCATTATGACCAAGTAATGCAGTTATTTGTCTCTTATATATATCTATCGACACACCGCGCAATGCTTCAACTCTTGTTTTTCCAAATAAGTCTGTAGTGTAAACTTTCTCGAGACCACGGATCTCTATACCTGGCTCCAAACTTCCGGGCTCAACATGTTCAAATGCTTTTTTAGATGTCTCATCACGGTCGTCATTCAAGATTTTTTCTCTGTCTGCTGATTTTTTTTGTTTTTTCTGAAATCAACATCAAAATATTGTGATTATTTCATTATAATATCAAAGAAATGAATGGGTAAACGATTGACTGATGGAGTCATATATGATCATTGCCACGAAACGAATGATCATGAAATCGAATCTGCTATGATGAGAACACAAAAAAACTCAACTTGTTACAATCACCATTTCCATATTTACATCAGAAATATTGATGTGACTCACCTGGAAGATGTAGAACATATGTCGTGGGATACCATATTTGCCAGGACGAACGGCATAAATATAAACTGTCATCGTGAAATGAAATAGAATCCCAATAATCGAGAATATAATCATGACACCAACGCTACCTTCACGTATAGCATCAGTTCCTGGTGTGAATAAATCTGACCAACCCAATCCGTCCGTATATTCATATATGTCGAATTCTTTGATTGTTCTGCTCAGTAGGAAATTTGGTGACAGGATGCCAGCGTACAATAAGAGACGTTTTATCGGGAGAGCATGTACAAAAGCGTTGGCAGTTTGCAATCCCATCGTCACAATTATAAGCACAAGAATTCCACGGAAAGCTGAAATGAATGATCGAAAAACCGTTGATTATCATGATATATTTATGATATGTAATGGAATGTTAACGGCTCGGAAGAAAATAAAACTTACGTTTCCAAAAGTATGACATAAGATGGTGACCAAAAGTGATCAAGTGACATATATGAAATAGCATTGCTACCCAACAAAGAAATACATTGCCTTTGTCTAAGAAAGGCAGAAAATCTTCCAAGTGAAGGCATTTCATTGCTACAGCAACTGGTATTAAATAACCCAAGCTCCATATTAATGCACTGATCAACCAACTCAATAAATTGAACCGATTGCTGATACCATTCACTGACATAAGAACGTTTATCCCAATGAACTTTTCATTCGCAGGAAATGTTACTTCAATGCATACAATGATGAGAAATGCCAATAATAATGCCCCATCTAGTATTATTGGTATTTCACTTTCCGAGTATAGAGAACTTTGTTCATACGGTGGATATGGTCTTTGTTGAACGTTGAGATTTGTTTTGTATGTTGGTGTGGGTACTACTTGTTTGATGTATGCTTCGTCTAAGCATAGTGCTACATGCATTTCACGTTTGTGATTGGGGCCAAAACGTCCATTAAACTGGCCGTTCTGTCCTGGATAGAAAAATTTATGGAACTCTTGCCGATTCGTGCGTAATTTATATTTGAACAATTTCGGCATTGGCTCGGTGTCAACGATTGACTCGAAAACAATTCCTATTTCCGATTGTTCATAATTGTTCACTCGAAGCATATCGTCTACCATGATGTTTTCATTAGCCGATGCCACAACATCATCTGTAGACAGCCCGACACACTCTTTAACATCCATCATAATTTTGTCCGTTATGGCATTACTTGGTGCATATCTTATTTTAAGATATGAATAATCATGTCTGAAGATGTCTCCACTTGATTCAATTTCATAATAACTATCAGATTCAATTTTTTGCTCTGAAGGACTGGATACCCTAGGCATAAGTAAGCCTATCATTATTATACCAATTGGTATAAAAATCTGTAACAATGACGACTGAATCCAATGCCGCCTTCGCACGAGGAAGTTTTTCCAGAGTAAAAGCCGGAGTACTCTAAATTTTTCCGACATGATTCCACTATTGATATGGAACTTCGTACGTTGGATTATTTCTCGTTATGAAATCACGAATCCTGCAACATACAAACGAATTACAAAATTCACAACGTGACTTTGAAATAAACTGAACAAACCTCATCAAATAGATGATGATTTACGAGAAATCAAATCTTTCTATCAAAGTGGATGGTTAAATTTCACGAAAATAAATTGTCATACAAGAAGTCTTTATCTTCAATTTATTAATTCTTTATATGTTCAGTGCATCAGTCAATGTGATTGCATTAACATTGTAACACTTGTATATTGATGGCAGTGATCCAATTCTTATCAAATATCAAATTATTATTAATATTAATTTTGCTATTTCACTGCACTCCCTTACACACCTCAGATGTAATATTGGAAAAACCTCATCAAATCCACTTTAATCCATATTCACCATTGAGCACATCGAATATTTCGAAGAAATGTTTGTATTCTATAACCAATATAATACTGAAGTCGGAATGTTTCTTCGTTCATTATATATCATTTTGTAGTCATTCTGAAGTAATGTGATAACAAGCTTCAAATGTTTCTCAAGAAAATTATCTTGAAACCTATAAGCCATTAATTCATTACTGCCCATAGGAACATTCCTATGAGTAATCCGATTGATCACTTATGCACTATCGCAATCATAACCTTCATTAATTGTTTCATGTGCGTCACAGATTAATATCACCCCAACATTCACCAACTTCATGTTTCTCTTGGTCGTAGATCAATAAATAAATAACAAATACTAATGTTGAATATCGTACGGTTTTCAACATTTGTCAATGCAAAAGGCCATCTCCACATCAAAAATCAGGATAGCCAGTCGTAACAATGGAAGAACGATGAACATATTCAAATACGAAGTGTGAACGATATGAATAAACCCACTGATATCCTATTGGTTTGTCTTTATCTAGAAATAGCTTACTTACGAAAATTATCAGTTGATAACAATACTTCTATTTTAAATACTCAAAATAATGCTTGAAAATAATAACAAAATGACTGGTTTTCAGACAAATTGCCGATGAGTCATTCTACATGGCACACATATACTTCAATTCGGAAGAATATAATGAACGATCAAAATATCATTATCGAACGATGTAGAGTGACAATGAAATATTAATCGATCAGAACTACTGACAAGTTTACAGGAATGTAAGTAATATTCTTTCTTTTTTTTCACGATGTATGAATATATGAACTGTGTATTCGTCGATAAAAAAAATCAAATCCTTTTTTCACAATCAATCGCTATAATTAGATGAAATGACCAGAATGTATTCCTATACACGATTAAAAATTTTCCAGTCTTTCTGATAGACATACAACATCAAATCTATCAAATAGTATAATTCAGATTTGTATGAGCTTCACAGGTATTACAAAACGTGAAAAACATAAATGCAAGTGTCAAATGAGAAATTGTTCGTTGTAACAAGCTAATCGGAAGTATATAAATAGTCTTATGTCTACAACAGCTAGTCAGAAATGTACATATATACATGAGTTCATCACAGCTCGTACGAGCTTCACACTTCCCTCCAAGAATCGTTTGGATATGATTAGGGTGATAAATACAAAAATCGATTCAATAAACATAACTGTGCATGTTCTTACACAAGCAGGATCCGTATTGATTATGTAACCAAACGGTTCAAGTAAAACTTATTCTCCTCTATTTTTCATTTCCCCCATAGGAATAGTCATCATAACTATCTTCATTACGTGATGATCGGACGAATTGTATGAATAGTTGTTCCAATGTCGAAGAAAATATGACATAATCCTCAATACAGTCGTGCGTTTTTTTTAACTCGTCCATCAGCGAATACATCATGGTCCAAGTAGCAGTTGGATCGACAATATGATAGGCGAGAAATCCTGTGTTCTGATCAATTAAATAACAATTCAGTTTGGAGATTATCCGTTTTTTGATTGTTCCAACGTCATTTTCATGTTGTGTAGATGTAAGTTTGATATGAATATTAAAGCCAACACCAAAACGTTGTTCCAATTCTGCACTCGCTCCAACGCAAACTATTCGGCCACCGATCATTATTACTAGGCGATTGCAGAGAATTTCACATTCTTCCATGCTATGAGAAGTTAATATTATAGATTGCCCTGCATTTTGGCATGTTTTCAATGTATTCCACAATGATCTACGTGCAGAAGGATCGACACCAGTTGTCGATTCATCCATTAACACAAGGGGTGGATTACCGATCAGAGCTAATGCAATATTCAATCGACGTTTGTTGCCACCGCTGTAGGTTCCACTGGGCTGTCCAGCACAAGAAGTCAAATTCAATTTCATTATCCATTGTCTTACAACTGTAGGTATTTGACGGCAAGGTATTCCACGGAGTTTCACGAATAAGTATAAATGGTCCCACGTATTTAAGGAGGTACTATCGATACTTCAGAGTCAAAATAGCGTTTGTAATTTTTGCTGAATTTTCATCTCCAAATAGAGACTAAAAATATTATCTCAAT